>JAZGTL010000288.1:0-22500 GCA_037349345.1 Oemleria cerasiformis | reverse complement strand
GAGGGGAAAACAGGCAACAGAAAGCGGCGGTACGTAGCCAAAAAGGAAAGGAGTTGATAGAGCATATCTTTTTTATTTGAAACAATACGAGCTTCCACGAGCAAGAAAATTTTAGAAATATCGGCGCTCGGCGGGGGGCAACCGGCGCGTGGCTTGGACTTGGAAGCAAGCTACAGCTACCTTGAATCAATCAATGAATGAATGAAAAGAAACCGCTTACCGAGGGGGAGGACAGGTTGGTTCGAGGACCCGTTGGTCAAAGGTTCTGAAAGAAAGGTCCAGATTCCGGGACGGAGCCGTATGACGCGAGAGTGTATACTCGGAGCGATACCCTCATAAAAGTTCAAGAAGCTATGAAGAGTGGTAAACTCTAAAGGAAAGATGGAAACAGGGGAGTTGGCTGATAAAGATGGACAGTAACGATCGCGTAATATCAATTTATCGGCCTCGTCATCGAAAGCGGCTTCCAATTGCTCGGAAATTCTAAGCTATATGTGGGGCTTGGATGGTGAGCAAAAACAATTGATCAAGAAGTTGGTCAACTTTCGCATGAAAGAAGGTAAAAGAACGAGAGTTCGTGCTATTGTTTATCAAACTTTTCATCGCCTAGCTCAAACCGAACGCGATGTAATCAAACTTATGGTTGACGCCGTAGAGAATATAAAGCCCATATGCGAAGTGGAAAAGGTAGGAGTCGCAGGTACTATTTATGATGTCCCTGGGATTGTAGCCAGGGATCGTCAACAAACCTTAGCTATTCGTTGGATCCTTGAAGCAGCTTTCAAACGACGTATAAGCTACAGGATAAGCTTAGAGAAATGTTCATTTGCTGAGATACTGGATGCTTACCGAAAGAAGGGAATTGCACGTAAGAAAAGAGAGAATCTTCATAGACTGGCTTCCACCAATCGAAGTTTCGCGCATTTCAGATGGTGGTAAAGTGAGACCACATAAAGAGCTCTTCCTCATTCAGTCAGATTATTCAGTAAGATATGGTTTGACCCTTTTTCTTTTTGTTTGAATCTTCATATAGAAAGCCGGCCTTCCTCATACTCCTCCCTTCATTCATTGAGTTGGAGGAATCCATAGGGGGCCCGCCCGTTATGCATTCCATGAAATAACCTTTCTTTGTATGACTTCTCTTTTGCCTCAGGTCGAATGGGGAGATCAATAAAAAAAAAGAGGCCATGAATGAAGAAGTAGTGGGCCTTTCACCCTCTTTCTAGTGACTCGGGGAGCGGATCTGATAAATGCACTTCAAAGGGAGGGAAGCCAGGTTTCCCATGTTGGTATGGCCGGACATAAAAGATTTTGAAGTTAGGTCAAAAAGAAGAGGTAGAGAGGGAGAACAGAACGGAACCGAAAGCCCCGAATTATGTCGGGGCAAGAGAAAGAAAAGAAAAGTAAGGCCTCTAGTTTTCCGCATACGCATATAGGCTGTGAAAAAGAAGTCCACTTTTCTAATAGAGAAAGAGAGTTATTCGTCTACTTTGTTAATAAGGTAACGGAACGAACTTCAAGTACTTCGTAGGACGCCGCCGTTTGCTAAGATGTGCTTCCGCATCGTGAGCTTTAGTGCAAAAGTCGTCGAATCCCTGGGGTCGACGACAAGTCGTGCCTGAAGTTGTTCATGCACATCTTGAGGAGCTCTTGCGGAGTCAACTTCTGGGGACAGGCAAAAGTAGGGGCTCGCCACCTTGCAATGAACTCCGTGACAGGTTCATGCTTGGTCTTGAGTTGTTCGGGCACTCCAACCCTTCTTTGTGTGTTGCTGAACTGCTTCCGGAACTCCGAGACCCTTGCTTCCCAAGTCGGGATCGACTCTTCAGAGAGGTGGGCGTACCATGTAAAGGCGGGCCCCTCCAATGATTGTACGAAAAGCCTAAGGCACAGTGCCCCATTCTGCGCTACCGGAACACATCTTACCAGGAAATGCGCTAGATGCTGGTGCGGGTCTCCCCGTTCCGTCGAACTTGAGTCTGGCTGAGAGAACCCACCCTGGCGTATACGGCACGGAATCTATCCAAGCCGGATAAGGTTTGGTGATCATGCGGTTATCCTCCCCCTTTTCCTTGGCCTCTTTTACTCTTTTCTTGACCAACTCATTCATTGTTGCGAGGAGGGTTGTCAAGCTTCTATAAAAAAAGACGTATAAAAAATCGTTGATTGCTGCTATTCTTGAACCTCTTCACCATGCTAATAAGATTAAGGAATTCTCCAACAGAATGGGTTTCCACTTTTCATTGGCAAATCAAGAGGCAGATGATAAAATATGGCTCTGTTGGAATCATGAAGTGAATGTAGTGCTTGTCGACGCGTTTGAACAGTATATCACAGTCGGCATCAGCTTCCTTAATTCAGATCTGGTAAGGCTTACCATTGTTTATGCAAAGTGCTCCATTCAGGAGAGACGGCTTCTTTGGGAAAAACAAAAATGACTGTCCTAAGACATACAAGGTCCATGGATGGTTGCGGGTGATTTTAACGCAATTTCATATGTGTCTGAAAAACTTGGTGGCAGACCTCCAAATCTTTATCTTTAGAGGAATTCAATGCAATGATTAATGATTGTGGCATCATTGACTGCGGTTATGAGGGCAGCAAGTATACCAGGTCGAATAACAAAGAGGATGGGGCTTTGTTTGGGCGAGGCTTGACAGAGTTTTCACTAATCCGGCTTGGGCTGATGTTTTCTCCTCTATCTACTATGGTGAAACACTTACCACGTTCAACATCAGATCATTCTCCTATGCTTATCCAGATTGACGAAGGCGTGTCTTTTCATCCATCTTCATTCAAATGTCAGAACATGTAGATTCCCCGACTTCTTACAAATTTTTTAGTATTCGTGGGCTTGGGGTTCTCCTTTTGACATCTTTTTTCAGAGACTTAAGAGCGTAAAACAGCATCTGAAAATCTGGAATAAGGATATCTTTGGCAACATCTTTGATAATGTGGAAGAAAGCCGAAGACAAACTGCTACAAGCTCAAATTGCTTTGGAACATTGTTGGACTGATGGGAATTATACTGCTTTTAATGACGCCAAAGAGGATCTGAACCATACTCTTCTCATGGAAGAGACCTTTCTTTTGGCGTCAGAAATCCGGTATTCAATGGCTTAAAGAAGGTGACAAGAATACTCTTATTTTCCATGCGGTTTCGAGCAAGAAATTTAAAAGAAGCCTAATTAGGAGAATCAAGGATTCAAACAATACAATACTTGGGTGGAAGATCAATCTACTATTGGTGCTTTAGCTAAAACCTATTTATAAAAGATTCTTTCTTCGAAGGAACACTATATTGATGAAGAAATTTGTCAAGTCATTCCTCACTGAAGAGGAGAATTTTTGACTTACCCGATTACCTGCTATGGAGGAGGTTCGAGATGTGGTTTTCTCTATGTCAGCTGATAGTTCTCCTGGACCAGATGGCTTTTCAGGTTCATTCTATAGAGTGGCATGGGATATTCTCAAATATGATCTTCTGAATGCTGTCTCTTTATTCTTTCTCTAAGACAGAGCCGGTCTCCCCCTGTTGGCTCTGAAGAGTCAAGAGTTGTATACCTTTAAGGCAGTCACTAACTAACCGAGACTCAATGGCTGTGCGAAGAAACTTCAACTATCCCCTGTTGAGGTGAGGACCAAATTGCATGATAAAGAAGCCGAACAAGTTGATGCGGGTCCAACTCTCTGCTAAAAGAAGGAAGCAAACAAGGTGGATACGACTCTTCCAATCCCGATAGTCATCCTTCTATTCTTGTACTGGACCTTCTGCATTATGATCCACTACTTCTTCTAGTCTTTTTGGTGACTTCATAATGGATTAGCAATCTGAGTGGCGATTCGCTCGCAAGCCTCTCTCCTCCGGAGAAGTGGAAGACTCTAATTTTAAAAAGAATATGACGGTCTAAGTCCAACAGTTCCAAAACGCCGATTAGGAATGAGTAGGAAGAGCCAGGCAAGGCACAGCAAATACAAAATGGGGCAGATGGACTTCTTTTTCCGAGACTTATGTGCTCATATCCAAAAACCGGATTCCAACAGAACCGACGATAAGGCTTTTCAAAGCCGATTTTCTAGCCCTCTATCGATTCCTCATAGCAGTAGTAGTAGTGTAGCTGAATTGACTGGCATAGTTCAGGTTCCTTTCTTAATAGGCGCAGATTGCCCGTTCGGCCCACTCTGTTCACATTCATTGCCAACCCGTGTGCTCTCTCTTGATGTCGCAAACAGGGACAAAGACGCAATCAAGGCTTCATATTTGAATAATTAAGCATAAAGTGGAGGAAATTTGTCGTAGTAGGCCGAGTTTGACTCTATCGCCCGACGCACAGCCCTCTATGTAGCTCTACCACAAGACCGTGCCATCACAAGAACGAAGGAGACCCGCAAAGACCGATTAAAAATAGGTAGGGGAAGATGACATGTAAGGGTAAGGGGGCATCCTCGCAGAGCTGGTAGCAAGTCCTAGAAGAGGGGCTACCGGCTGAGAGAAGTGGCTAGATTCGTTACAGAGGCCAAGCCCACTGCGGGACCCGATCCGACCCCAGAACCTAACCGCACCTCAGAGATAGAGGGAAGATCCATGTCACACTGGTAATCAGCCGCCGCTAATCAGTTACCTTGAAAACGGACGATTCTCTCTTCTTTGTCTAGTTCGTGAGCTGCTTTCTTAAATGCTTACGAAAAGCCGCTGGAAGAAGTAGGTCATGAATGGATTTCAGTTATAGCAATGACTCTTGCTATCAAGAAGAGGAAGAGAGGAGATCGAAATCGGAGGGAAGAAGAGAAGGGTTAGGTCAATCAGTTGACTTGCTTAGCTTCTAAAAGCTAAGGACTATGCTTCTAATCTACTAATCGGACTCCTCCTGTTATCTATCTTTCTCGGGATTTTTGGCCTACATTACTTTTTCCTTCCTAGCCGTCCATTTCAATCGTGCAACTTGCATGAAACCCGTCCGCTTTGTATGGAGAAGCAAAACTTAAATTTTAGCAACGTCAATAAATGCCCCACGAAAGCTTTGTCAGATCTATCGAAGGCCCCATCTTCATTCATAATAGGATCATGCGCGACGAAGTTGCCATAAAAGGCTGTTCCAAAGCCCTGCGAAAGCTATGAAGATGGTACCGTTAAAGGTTAAAGTCTTTTTTTTCCTCTTCTGAGCAAAGCTCCAGTGTTCAGTTGATCAAGGGATGTTCAGCCTGTAGTATCAGTTGTGATCGAAGCAGTAACTCTAGTTAGATGGACCTCGAAGTAGAAGCATATACCGGTAAAAAAGATGAAAGGGCGGAAGCAGACGGGCATCATAAATAGCCCCTTTTTAAATTTCTTAGGTATTACCATGACCTTGAGGTACCCAAACTAAGGTTTTCGGCAAAGAAGTTTTTGGGGTTTCATCAGCCAAGCGCAAAGAAAACATCCAAGTGAGAGTCGAACCCACGAGCATCAGGTATTCAGTGGGCTCCCATCCAGGGCCGGGCATAGGCAGCAAGTGAAAGCTTGAGATGATATTGCTCACCAAGCCTAGTATTAGTATTAGTATCAAATTTGAAATCCCATAGACAAAGAAGTCTCGTAGTTCCACAAATAGGTAGGTACTTCACCAACTGTGAAAAAGAGAGGCTAGCAGGGAACCCTCAAAAGTTCTGGCTAGAGAAACTTCTTTTTGAACATCCCGATGCCCTATGTGATTTAGTGTATCTCACGATATCAAAACCCGTGTTTTTCTGTAAATAAATAAAGTCCTGTTTTTGACCCTTCATATAGATACCGAAAACCCAGCAATTTCAGGGTCAGCTAGACTCGTGTACCGCACAAAGATGTAGGAGAGATGCGGCAGCTCTGTTCCAGTCTATGACAGCACTACAGCTAACACAACTACGAGCTAAGGCACAGAAATAGTACCAGTAGGAGCGAAGCAAGCTTTTTCCTTTCAGTCGAGTGAGTAAACTATCCCAGTAGTGCACCCGGCCTGCCGGCCCCCTACACACGTAAGGGGCTAGAATTTCTATAGTTCGCGGAGCAAACTTCCTTATGATAAAGGCGGAGCGGAACGCATTCAAAGAAAAACTCAAATTAGTTTGTAGAGCCACGCAATTCCGTTTCGAGAAACTACCTTGCTTAAATAACAGCTATCGCGCATTATTCACTCCACTTACTACTTACCATTCTCCTTGATATTGCAGGAAAAGCAAATTTTATGTACACAGGGCTATTTCATAGCGCCAGGGACGATGAAGGAATTTGAGCGCTGATGTAGCTAACAGCCACCTTCATAGTCGATTCATTAGGGTCGTCACCTTCTACCCGGAAGTATCCACCGTTTTCTTTGTCTGTTAAGCCTCACAGCTATCGGACTCTCCTAAAGAAAACTGCAATCGTAGTTTATCAACCACTCAAAAGACCACCGAGATCTTCGGCTTAGCTCCCAAAGGTAATCCACCCGGCCCTTGCCCAACCTATACAAGGGGAGCGGAAGATAACGAAAGGGAGACAAAGTCCTAACTAAATCATAACACAAGAACCTCCGTCTCTATCATAACACAAGCTACCCATTCAGTCGAGTCGATCCGATTCCTTCTTATCTATAGATAACGCAAGAGATAACTTATGACTTCGCGGATGGAGAGGGATTCGAACCCCCGGTATTCCTATCAATACTTCGGTTTTCAAGACCGACTCTTTCAACCGCTCAGACATCCATCCTCTTCGCGCTTCGCTCGCCCTATCTATCCGCGCGCTGGCAGGTAGGGGCTTATCTATGTGATTCGCTACGCTTGCTTGCGCATATCGGCGGACTCGGTTAGCGAAACTTTTCCGGTAGTACGAATCGCTACGCTTCGCTTGTTTCTATATGATAATATGCACCTTGGTTGCTGCGCTCCCCGCGGGTAATATGAAGAGAGTGAAGAACGAATGATCCTCCAAACAAAAAGAGTGATTGAGCCCGACTCAAGCGAGTGAGTGAAAGGCGTGGCAAGAGAGCGAGCTCGACTCGCGAACGATCGGCAAGTGAAGGACCGATCCTTTTGCGCCAGTACTGTTGCGAGACTTGTACTTGGCGGCTCACGAGCAACATATAGACTAAGGTTGCCCATCACTCCCTCGCTTTTTTTTGAAGTGAAGGCCTTTTCTATTCTCTTTCGTCTATGGTTCCTCCATAAGAACACTGAACGCCCAGCTTCGCAGAGCAGCTCTCTCCCCGCATAGTTTGGAATCTGGTTCATTGAGCACCATTTCTTTTAGATATAAAGGTGTTCTGACTCTATTGGATCAAGTCATAACCTACGCCTTAGTATACTATACTACTATGGAGAGACCAAGCTCTATTTCAGAGATTGGACTCTCTTTACTTTGATTAGCCCCTACTAGCGTAGTATGAGTTCTACGTTAGTAAACGAAGAATTGGGTGATATCAAACTCTATGTCCAAAAGTGGAGCACCATTATCTGATCAAGCTAAAGAAAGACTTCCGGCCAAATTAGATATGAAGGAAAGGTTGAAACGATAAGAAGAGCGCTTAGTGAGGAGACAGCACCGGAGGGAGGAAATTCTCGCGAATAAGGTAGTTTACTTGCTTAGTGCTTGCCCTAAGGGGATCCCCCTTTTCGCTATGTAGGTTCAGCTACCCTTTGATGTGGGCCCTCTCATTCCTTCCGGGTTGAGGACCTCTTCATACGAATCTTTCTATTTCCTCTTAATGCTTCGAGCCACTGTCTCTTGAAGCCTTTGTAGCTGTTCCTGGACTTTGGATAGGTTCACCAAGTGGATTTTGAAAGAAAGGTTGTTGGCAAAAGCCCGGGTTAGGTGTGAAAGGTATTCGGTTGCCACCAGCTCTTAAGCACACCCATTGGCATTGACTGCATGGGATCGAAAGACTTTCGGTTTTGTGGACGTGTCCATAACTTTATCATGGATCTAATTTTTATGAATACACGGGAAGTCCAGAGACCTCATTTGGCATTGTGCGGCTTCCTTAGTGCAAGCACTAAGTAAGCAAGCTACCTTACTCTAAGAAGTCAGCAAGTAAACTACCTTAATTGCACTAGCGCACTCAGGTGAGCAGCAAGCCGTTGGTTAAACCAATAGGGGCTCCGGCAGAAGGTACCACCAGACACTCAATCCCAGCGGAAGACATGTTAGTCGGACGAATAGGCTGTCTTTGACGTAGGCGAAGGCCATTGCCTCCGATAAGCCGAATGTCCTTGGACGACTCCCATACAATTCTTGCGGCGTCTGCTAATCCAATAACCGCGATCCAGGGGATCTAAGTAGGGTGGTTTTGTTGCCTCTATTTTGATCTATTGCCGAAGCAAAATGAAAGGGCAACTGGCTGATCCCGGTGGCAAGCGGTTTCCATAAGGATAATGGTTGGAGTTCCACTTTTTTTAGCGAGATCTGTCTTTCCAAGTTTGAATTTTTGTTAATTTCTGGGCAACTGGCTGATCCCGGTGGCAAGCGGTTTCCATAAGGATAATGGTTGGAGTTCCACTTTTTTTAGCGAGATCTGTCTTTCCAAGTTTGAATTTTTGTTAATTTCTTCTAGCTTGGAAATCGGGTTGATCCATTGGTCGCGATAGATGACTACCGGAAATCCCTGCCTTGATCGGTTTTCGGAAAGCGCCTTCTCCTTTTTGGTTGGTTTAAGGGGCGAGAGGGGGCGTGGAACTACTACTATGATTCTCATTATTCTCATTTCGCTTTCTACTAAAAAGAGGAACACGGAAAAAAAGGTAAAAAAAAAGTGCAAAGAGGCGATTCATGACTCCAGCATAAAAAACAGCACATTAATCCCGGAGCTGTGGATGATTGAGACAGCTCTAAGATCTTGTTCGTAGTTTCCGTTTAATAAGTTGTACTCATTGGTTTCGCTGAGAAATGTTTGGGAGAAGGATAGTGCACCATTAGTTGAACCATGTCTCTCGGATCTCTCGGAAAGCCTTTGGGTTGTGGGGGCTATTGTTTCCTTGAGGCATGATTTGAGCCCTGGTGCGGAGCTCGGTAGTAGTCTGACTTCGGGAAGAAAACAAAGGGTCGGAAAGCACTCAGCTAAAAGCATGACAGCAATCCCAGCCCGCAACGGAAAGAAAAGCAGTCCCGCCTGAAACCCCCAAAAGAGAAAAGGAAAGCGCTGTTAACAGTAGGAAGAGCAGTCCGTACCGCAAGCAGTACCATAAGCGGTACCGCAAGCCGTACGTTCAGCAATTATTATGCGCAAAAAACGGATAACGCAAGAAACGATTGCTTAATTACGATGAATATAGTCCCTAAAGACGAGACGGAGTCCCCCAGGACAGCTTTCTTTATAGAAGATGCCAGCGTTATAGAAGATGCTACTAGCGCATTGTACTGGCCGTAGGGGACTCAAGCCCTCGTCGATTGAGAGGAATAAGCCCCTCGCCTCACTCGTCAACTGTTGTCATGACCTCTCGATTCTCCCCGGATTGGAGGATCACCTTTGACCTGCCCGACATGCTGTTGACTTGGAGAAAAATTCTCCGGCCGTACCTTCTGCGGTCGTTACGCTTGGTCGGTCATGCTGGGACCAAAGAAAAGTATAAGCTTCTACCGTGTAGAAGGCATTATAACTAAAGTACGCGACCTCAAAAATCAACATCTACATCTCGTCGCTACCCTTTCAGTCCTTTCAATGTTTATCTTCCCGCGTGAGGGTGATCAGCGCTCTCGTTCACGAAGCCAACCGAGTTGCTCATGGGAAGGAGCATGTGGGGGAGAAGGACCTTTATTCGTCTCTTCGAACGGAGCCCAGGTTGCCCTGGTTTCCTTTTTTAACTATGTATGACCTTCTCATCAACGGACGTTTCCCGAATAACCATTCATTTAATGAAAAACCTGCGCTTGTTAGCAGCTGAATCACTCTCTCCTCTCGCAGCGGGCCTCTTTTCTTTCCCCCGCTGGCATGAAGAAAGGGTCCATTTCACTAGCTCTTCTTCTTGTGAGAATAAATAGAGAGGTGCGCTTTCCCTTTGAATGAGTAGATCTTCCCGCCCCCCCCTTTACTCTATGCTCTTGAGGTCCGAAAAGAAGACTGAGTGGACAGGGGGCGGGGAAGTTAAGTTACAGAAATGGTAGTCGTGGACTGGTACCGCGGTACTGCCTACTTTGGTTACTCCTTATTGTGATCCCTCACTCTGGGCTAAGAGAGTCTCTTAAGTGCTAGCGTAGCGGGGCAATGAACCTTATCTAAAGTATTAGTTCCCTCCTACCAAGAACTACTACAGCTCTCTATGCGAGGAAAAGGGTATAGGCGGATTGACGCATCTGAGCAGGCAGGGCGGGATGAAGCAAGCAGCAAGGGATTGGCTTGGCTGAATAGAACAGATGCGACCGGTAATGGGATATTGAATGGAAAGAACGAAAGCGACGTACGTACTGGATTGACCGGCGTGTGCCAAATACTCTACTTCCCTATTTCTTGCCTTTTCACCTCCCCTAATTGGTGCACTCTTTCCCCCAATTCACCGATAGAGAAGAAAGAGATAAGCAATGACCGGACTAGACCAATGAAAGCGGACCAAGGTTTTTATGCGTTAGCCAAGCGCGCCCATTACAGCGCCTCTATTACAGAAGCGAAAGGGACGCGCCCTATTGACCAGCCGAAGAGCATCCTTATAAAAGAATGAATGGAAGCAGGCCCGGTCTATATTGCTAGAGTTATCTTTACTTCACCCCCCGCGGCTCCTCTATTCTTATATTTGAATTCCGTCTCTAAGCTTCCCCTTTAGTGCCCGCTGAGACTGATTTCCTCTCGACTATAGTTGAATGGAAGTTTAATTTCCTAAGTCTAAAAATCTTTATTTTATGGAGTCCCCATAGTGCGTGCATTCCCCTACATAGTCCGTAGAAGAATTTCTCACTTAGAAGGGTTGCAATATAATATATATATTTGAAAATTCCAAATTGAAGATCTCTTGATCCCATATACGATCCAGTTCTACATCTTAGCGCTGAAGTAATGAATCGAAATTGAGCTTCACTTCGCGAGTCGGGAATGGCATCATTTATTAAAAGGTGCTAGCGTTGACAAGAGATGAGCTAAAGAGGTGGCCGGGCAGTTGACCAGACCCTATCACATACAGACAGCAAGCAAGAGCTGTGCCGGCTTATCCGGAAAAGAAAATTCTTGTAAAATAAAAATGCTACTACCTCTTTGCGGAATGCTTGATCGAGAAAAGCAAGCAAAGAAGCAGCAGGATGCGGAATACGAAGGGGCTAGGGATAGAGCCAATAACCAATTGAAGAGTTACAGACTACAGTATAAAGCCCTCAATCATGCTCTTGCCAGTGACACATAGATTGTATATACTCTCGCCGATTAAGGCGAATTCTGCGCTCCACGAAAAAACATAGGGAGTCCTTCCTTAAGGAAGGCAAAACAATAAAGTGCCCCTATGACTCTGGTTCTAGTGAAAGCGATGAAAGTCTAGCTGTGCTCCACTTTTTCGGGTAAAGGTTATACGGTGAAGAGCCCAGCCCGGTCAAGGTGACCTTATTAAAGGAGAACATTAGGGACATAAAAGCCTATGGGAATCTCGTCCTTAGTTGCCGAATCTAATGGAGGTTTCAATCCGACGGATCAACCGTAATTTGAAGGTAAAACGGGGGAAATGCTGGATGGGAACTCCTACTCTGACTATTGTTGCGATCTCTAAGCGGGATTTTCAGTCATCTATCCCTTTTCTTTCCTGAAGAACGAGTGGATGTTTTGAACGAGTGTTGAGCGAGTGAAGTGCCCCATAAGCTATAAGGGTGAGCTATATGTTTAAATTCCGTGAGCAGCGATTGAACTGAACGTTCCAAGTGCATCCAGCAGGAATCGAACCTACGAATTTTCGCCCCTTTCTTAGGTTGGTATAGGCTGGGCGCTTTAACCATTCAGCCATGGATGCACAAAGACTCGGCGAGTGAACTAGGTTTTGGTATTCCTTCTCGAGCTTCTATTTCTTCCGTTAAAGGAGATTCGGGAAAAGATGGAATAGGAAGACGTGTTTCCAGAACAAACAAGATACGGGTTGAGAAGGGGGAGTTAGCAAAGTTAGACAAGATTGGAATGGGCATAGGAACATGTATTGATGTACCAGATCGGCTAATGCTCCCAGGTTGATGCGATGTATTCCACCAGTTGACTGAAGACTTGATTATTGGTATATCGATCGGTCCAGCACGGATTGAAATAGAAGCCGGTTCGACAGGAAGCTTTTGAAAACGCAGTGCACCCAGGTAAATAAGGAACGAGATGAATACAGAGGTTAAACGAGCATCCCACACCCAAAAGGTGCCCCACATGGGTCTTCCCCGAAACCCCCCAGTAACTAAGGTTAACAACGTAAAAAAAGCACCAATTTCTGTACCGGTTCCAGAAGAGCGAAGAAAAAGGGGGTGTTTTGTTAATAGGAAAAGGAAAGTGTTTATAGCCGTAGCGATATAAACAAGAATACTCATCCGAGCCGCAGGAACATGTACATACGGAATACGAGAATTTCCACCTTGTTGAAGATCTAGTGGTGCTACCCGAAGACTTAAATGAATAGCCATCGCTGTTAAGAACAACCGAGATCCAATGAGAATTTGCGCGTAGCTTCTGGTCTTTGACATCAAAAAAGAAGGTTGTAATAACGAAACGGACATGTGAGAATTTGGTCCTAGCTAGTGGAACAAGAAAGACATGGATCTATATTCAATACGCAATCAAAGGATTTCTCCTGCTTTGTTTTCGCTCCGCTCGTGCGCGGCACTCCTTGCTCGCGGAGCGGCATACCGAAAAAATCAAGGTTTTGGAAGAAAAAAGAATAGAACGAAAGGAGAAGAGAACTTCGTATTTTGGGAATTCTTTTTTCTTTTGACTTGGTTGGCAGGGTCAGGGCCTTTCTCGACGTTAGACTTCACACACTATATAAAGAAATAGAAAAAGTGTCTGATACGCAGCATCAAGCAACGGTGAGAGAGAAGCAGGAGTCAAAGTTGTGAGATGGTTGATCTCGATCATTATATAAGATATATCTTCGATCTCGTTACAAACCAAAGAAAGCCGCAATGAATAGGCGAGACTCTAACCGACAGGAATAGATTGAGAAAAGTCGTCCTTCGTGAGTGAAGAACGGCTTCGACTTGCATGTGTAAAGCATATAGCTTTCTCTAAGAATAAGGGTTGCATGCTAGCCCAGCCAAGCAAGCCAAGCAAGGTAGCGATTGAGCAGGGAAGGAAAGGGCTGAAATCTCCCTATCTGATCCAGGTGCAGATCAAGAAGGATCTGTAAACCTTTCTTCTTCCTTATAGTGTGCAAACACGAGCAAGCTGCTAAGTGATAAAAGAAAGAAGAACTCATCTGCCCTTCTGGTATAGATCGGGAATTCCTACTTAAAGAGAAACAGAGGCTCGTTTAACGAGCTGGAGCCTATCTTACTAATAATAATGAAGGGCCAAAGAGTAGGCGATTGAAAGACCGGTATGCTCTAAAAAGAAAGTCAAGGATAAGCTTGCATTCTAGAAGCGGTAGCTTCCGAAGGATATAGGTAGAGTGGAAGCCTTCAGCCTTTCATTTTCTTACTATAGGTATAGGCCAAAACGTACACGAGTAAGAGGAAATACGACCTCTTTTAGGCGGGATAGGTTATTTAGGATCCCTACTCTTTCTTTTGATTTTCCCTTGTCGAAGTAGAAAGATAGTTCTTACTGAAGTACAAACAGCTCACCTCTGCTCTCTCGCGACTATGGCAGGGCGGTACACTAGATAAAGCTGCCCGCTAGGTGTTTATGGAATTATTATGAAAGCTGTCGTCCTATCTCATTTAGGGGGGTAACATTCCGTTAGGAAGTGTCACTTTCTTGCAAGAAGCGTGTAGACTCGTGCGAAGAGAAGTAGTTTACTTGCCGTAGCTCAAGTTTACCTTAGTAGCGCAGCTCAGGTCTTTCGTCAGGGCTTCATGGAACCGATGAGGAGCTCTGTGTTGAGATTCGCGAACTCTACTACTTTGTTTGAGAAGGATATCAAAAAGATAGAAAAAGGCAATGTAACAGGGGCGAGCGTACCCCCCGTTCAGGAACAGGATGAGGCAGAAGCACTTGCTCTGAGAAAGAGAGAAGTGTTATAAATAAAGAAAGCTCTTTCAAGCTCATGTAATAGCAGCAAAGGGCAGCCCTTATATTAGAGAAAAGTTTGAGAAAGGGGCACTCATGGCAGCAAGAAAAGGTGATCCCCGAGCCTAGAGAAAGAGTTAAGAGTTCACTTGCTTCTCCACCTACGCGTTTATTCCCAGTTCGATCGGTACTGGCTCGGAGAGCTACTTGATGGGTTAGCGTCTTCCTGTCTTTCCTGCTATTCCAACAACGGCTTGGGTTAGCGTCTTCCTGGATAGCTTTCTTTCACTCTTTCACGGCCCGGCCGGGCAACAATAGGAAGTGCTTTCTTAAGCATATAAACAAAAAATCCAGCTTTCAAACCCTCACTGTGGTGGGTATGGTCTGGACCTATAGAAGATCTTTTCAACAGGAATTTTTCCGGGCATAGAAAAAGATTGGAAGCTTTAGCGGATGTGCCTGCCTATGATTGATCTTTCTTACGGTGAAACCCGCTTGGTTTACTTGGTTTCACTTCCTACTTGCTAACTCCGAGTTTGCAAAATAGGGAATACCTTAGTTCATTCCTTCCTCAGGGCATTTAGGAATGTATGGATGGAGATACTTCTTTGTTTGAGCTACCCTTGCTTTCGAGTTAGCTACTAGCTTGTTTCGGGGGCTGGACTGGCTTGGTTTAACTCCGTGCTTAGCTGGATTGGTTTAGGAATTCGATTCTACACTCATCGCGTACCTTCTTTGTTACACTCAGGGAGATACCTACTTTCATCGTTAGATCGAGTTCTGCCTACTCGACTAATACCAGCTATCATTTCTTAGTCTTGGAGGAGTGTTGAGTTGTGACAAGCTATATGGCTGTGACATGGAGCCACTCAAATTCGGTAAGTGAATCCAACCCGAAAGCGGTCCCAAGCCTCCTTCATCATTAACATCTCTCTTTCTCATTCCCCGCTTGACATCTTTGTCTCTCAATGGTGCTCTGCTCATTCTGGAGATTTTTGTTAAGCATTCACTTAGAGATGTCGTCTTCCTCCCGATAAGAAGCTATCGGCTTTTGCTACGGTACGGGTTTTTCGGGGCAAATAATTGGCCCGGAGAGTCGTTTACCTCTAGCCACTGAACCACCGCCCTTACGTTTACATAATAGGAGGGAGGCACCCGGGACAGAACAATCATGCTTTGGTCTTTTGTGACGGGCTCCCTTTATCACGACCGAAGCCTTTCATATCGGCTTCTGGGGCTTGGTTTGTTTTTGGTGGAAAGGGGCAAGGGACAGAGGAGTCCACTAGCTTACTCTACTCAGGAGGTTTGCTAGTGTCATCGTCCTTCGGGTTCTTAGCATTAGACTTCTTTCTCTTACCTTTCTTTTTCTTAGCATTAGACTTCTTTCTCTTACCTTTCTGTCTCTGTTTATTTCCCTTGGTATGGGTCTTGTCCGGATAAAGTTGGGGCAGCTCTAATTCCAACCGGAGCGATGTTGGGAACTTGCACTCCTGATAACAAAAGCTGGATTCTATCTCTTCTTTCTGTGAAGCGTATCTATTTGTTGGTTGATTGGCTTGTGGTGCTGCTCTAACCACGCTGTGGAGTTGAACCACAGTTCTTCCTTACCTTTCGTGGTTAAATTCCACTTCCCTTTTTCATAGCTATTATGGAGGAACCGCTGCCCTCACTCAATTCTAATCTCGAAATCTTTACCCGATCTGGAAATGCTTATCTTATATGGCACCATAGATCTGAGTTTCGTTTCCTATACGAGCTTCCGTTCCATCCGACTACACTGAACTCCTCCTAAAAAAGCGCGTAAGAGGCCACCCACCCTTTTCCCCTTAGCCCTCTCACTCCGAAAGGCCACATCTAACTTTGCCCAAACCACTTGAATACGAATGAGATCCACAATGCCATCATTGTATGGCCGATAGTAGTACATGGCTTTTCTTCTCGAACCCACCTCAAGAAAATTGGACTTACAAAAATGTCTGAATCACTTCAACAACTTGTTGAAATTCGGCACTTTGGGGACCTAATTCCGAAATATTTCGATATATCGGAAGAAGGTGCTCCAAGGACCGGGAATTGTTATGAATGGCCATCCCAATTTGGTAAAAGGTGAGCCCAGGAGGAAGAGAAAAGTGATATAGTATCAAAAGAAATATCCCAAACTTTGTTTTCCACTTCCACGTCGGGCATATTCGAGAATCCCCTTATCCGAAAGACTCGATACGTTATCAGAACGATAAGGGGACTAGCCGAAACGCCAATTATATTGATTAGTGAAGAAGAGATATGGGTAAGAATCCCATAGTATAAGTCGGTCATAATCTTTTGAAATGTCAAAATTCTGCTTCCCTCCTTTTTTTACCCTTCTGGGGGGCCGCCTTGCGCAGCTTTAGAAGGGAGAGAATTTCAGGCGGTTAAAGTCACTCTCTCCAACCTTTTCTATCTATCAGGGCGAGAAAAAGTCAATATGAGATTTGCGTTGGTTTTTCCAACGAAAAAAAGCACTTTTTTGTCTTTATCATTCGGAAGGCTCAGTCCCAGACTCTGACTTCAATGATGGGAACAACCTCAAGTCAGGAATCCCATTTGAACTGGATCGATGGCACGCGACATGATCGAAGACCCTGCTTCTACTACCGAGTCTACTCCTGCCCTTCCTGCTACTACTCAACCAGTAGCAAGCGTTTCAGTTGAGGGCACGACTCCTCAAACGGTACCGCTGAGTGACTTTCCCCAGAAAAAGGAATGAGTCACAAGGTGCATTTTGAGCCCCAACTTTAACGAGCATTTTCGGGGACTAGCCCGCTTATGGACCAGACTCTCAATTACTGTGCAACCGACTCAAAAGGAGCTCTCTTTGCATGCTCGCATGAACATGAATTATCTTCTATGAGTCTTCTTTCTTTTTAAGGGAAGAGAATGCCCCACCAGAACCATTCTTAAGACCACCAAGCCCTCTCGAATGAGTTCTACTATAGAAGCTTTCAACGTACACCCAGGGACAAATCTTTCACTCACTGAGAAGTGAAACCCTGTGACTAGATCGTCCTGAAGACGGATGCGACGGGAAGAAATGGCATTTGGAAGTGTTGCTGACTTAACATTTAGGTTTCGGCATAACAAAGCGTGCACTGTCTTTTCGCACTTAGGCGCACAGCGTGCAATTGGTAATGATTCTACTACGGTGCCACAAATTCGCAAACTGATCCTAAGTAATCGTTGTTGTTCATTGGATTCCGGAGGAACTACTTCGTTAGGGTTGGGGAATTGCTGCGATTCTTCCTGAATAGCCTGGATTCTACCGTCGAGAGTCACTTTGAAAGTCTTACCTAAACTCTTACGACTCAATATGATAAAGCCTATAAAACAACGAGCTACTATCATTTCTTCATTATAGATTGAGATCTTCTTCGAACTTAATGCACAAATAGATGGAATAGCAGCAAATAGTATCTTTTTAGCATGCGTATTCGTGGAAGTAAATATCATTATGAAAGCTTATCTCTATCCTTTCAGCAACTGAACGGGAAGTGGTTTAGGAAAGGACTCTTGAGTATGTTTAGTGAACCCAGCGAGAAAGGCCCTGACCCTGCCAACCAAGTCAAAAGAAAAAAGAATAGAACGAAAGGAGAAGAGAACTTCGTATTTTGGGAATTCTCTAGGAGTCATGTTTAACCTTGAATGCTATTAATAAATTCTACTCTACAGCAATAGTCCCTCGGACTCGGAAAGTAATAACGAAAATGGCTAGCCCAATAGCGGATTCCGCAGCTGCCACCGTTAGAACCAATAAAGCAAATAATTGACCCATCATATCATCCAAAGAAACGGAAAATACCAAAAAGTTCAAATTCACAGCTAATAACATTAATTCTATTGACATTAACATAATAAGAATATTTCGTCTATTAAGGAGG
Organism: Oemleria cerasiformis; assembly: GCA_037349345.1. Taxonomy (NCBI): domain Eukaryota; kingdom Viridiplantae; phylum Streptophyta; class Magnoliopsida; order Rosales; family Rosaceae; genus Oemleria; species Oemleria cerasiformis. The sequence continues at coordinate 4,487 of JAZGTL010000288.1, read as the reverse complement.
ATTCCCCAAATACCTAAAATAAAGATGATCATGGAAAATGTGAAATATTTGATAGGATCCATTTCGGAAACGTAGAATGTAAGAGAAATTCAAATGTTATAACTCCAGTACGATAACGAAAAAGCCCCCCCCATTAAGTTTCCCTTCTTTTAGGAAATCCAGCGAAGCGGCTCTTTAAGCCCTTTGTGGCGATAGCAATTACTGGCCTCGGATACAAATAAAAGAATATCGAAGTCCAAATTTGACTACTTAGGTTTTCCTGTGGATTCATGTGGAACATTGGAACTGCCTGGCGAGGGGGTTTCTTTCAAAACAGGCGTTACTATTACCCCCTTCCAACCAATTTATATTTTCATTGCCACTCTAATCGATTTCTTATATTTAATGATATCCTGGACTCTATAATAATTAATTAGCCAACTCACAAAAGAATAGATTATGAAGAGTACAGCATACATAAGAAAGAGCTTTAATACTAGAAGAAGTACCTTTTCTGCTCCTGGAATCGCCAAAAGGGAGGAAAGTCTCTCGAACATCTTGGCATTGAGAATTCTCGTCACGCTTTTTCATTCACGATTTTCTGTTATTGATTCCTCGTCGATTCTTCCCCTCGTTCCTTTTATCTTGGGCATCTCACTTGGAATGCAAAGCATTCTTTTCGATCTCCTATGTAGGCTTGCTTCGCATAAGCTACATAAGCTGCGGAGCGGTACACGGAACACCAATCCAATCTCAAGAAACATTAACTCAAATCACCCTTTTTTCTAAAAGTGTCCCCTAGTTGCTGGCTAAGAGAAGTGGCCCTGTTGAGCTTCTTGAGCTCAAGCGTTAGCTTGGAAGGTGTGCCCCTCACTTCTTGCCCCCATACACCTTCCACAAGTGGATAGAAAACCTTCAAGTTCTTTGCTTTGATTTTTTATTGTTGGGCTTTCTTTATTCTCGTCCACCAACCCCTTACTAGCACTAGCATGAGTGAGTGATCCGAAAGCCCTGCAGGTAAGAAAATGGCTTCCGAGGCTGAGAAAACATCCCCCCATTTTGAATTCGCCATAGCCCGGTCAAATTTCCTCATGTTGGGATCTTCTTCCCTACGCTACGGTTGGACCAAGTCAAAAACAGGCCACTATAACGTCAGTCATCCACTTCAGCTTGCGTAGTACACTCTTCGAGATCATCCATCCACTGGGTCCAATCACTAGAGCCACCAATCCGTTCGTTGTGCCTTCTTATTAAATATTAAAGTCACCCAACAAAAAGGCTCATTTCTGGACGTCCTAGAAAAAGAGTTCAGCCAAAAGTGCACTTTTTCTAACGTGGCAATTGCCCCATACTATGGACACGAAAGACTTCCATGCTTTGGCCACATCCTCTATTATGTAAATGAAATCTGCCTATATTCCTGTAGGAGTGTGACTTCGGGATGGAATCCTATCGATTGATAGAAAATCCCAAGAGTCGCAAAAATAGAGGCTTACGCACTTAACTCGCTCCTCTTTTTCATCCGCTGATCCGGGATCGGGCATTCCTCCTGTGAAGAGAGATTTGTTCAGCTCTCGAAATAGGTACTCCTCCGTCATCAATTCCCTCTCTAGGCGAATAAATCCTTCATTTTCTCTCTCATCTCTCGATTCAAAGTATGGGCTCTTTTTATTTCCATAGCCCTCTTTAGTAAGGCGATGAGTGGAGCCCGTCCTCTTTCTTATCATCTCCCCCTATTGCACCTCATATCTCTTTCTCCTATGCCTATCTTCGTAGGCGAGCAAGATGAACCGATCACTTCACCCTTCGATCAAAGGAATTGAATGAAAGGGGGCAGTCTCGATCTGGCAGAAGCACCAATAGCAGTAGCCATAGGGAGCGAGATCCCGACGTTCGTCAGCCTGATTCCGACCTCCTGTGCATGGACGCCCCGCCCCGTAACAGCCCTTCCGATTCGAGAACAGCCCTAAAGGCAGGATTCTAGGTTTATGCGTCTCCCGGCAGCAGACTCCGCTCTCAGATGTATCTATTGAAGCAGCACAAGCGAGATGCAGTTCCATCAATTCCGTAAAGATCGGAGGGCCCTTTCTCCAGCCTTACAACTAGATTCAAGGAGTTCAACCCGGAGAAATTGCTCTGGCTCCGCCTCTCCTTTCCTCTGCCATTGATCAATGTGAATTAGCGCATGCGGAATCTTATAGTTGCGCCTTGAACAGTTTGATATGAGATGTGTTACGGATAACGACTGAGCTATTGAACAGGTACTGCATCTCGATCCGAAACAGCTACTGGAACTACTGATGCTGGTGGTGTTAGTAGCCATGATGCTAGGTAGCCGTGATCCACCAGCTCTTGCTTATGTCGGTCCCCACATAGTTGCAGCTTTCAATCAGAAAGAAGTAGACCAACGAAAAGGATGGTGGCTATTATCGCAATGGCGGTCTGGAAGATAACGAAATGGGGAATTCCGACCTATTACATCTTTAGTAGCCCCCAGAAATGATTGAGATAATGACTACTCTATCCACGCTCTTCCGTAGGTCGAGAAAGCAACCCTAGGTAGTGGTTATCCCTGGCCTGGTAGGTAGTCATTTTTCCAGTAGTACCTGTACCCTTTTAAGCCAGACATCCTCTTGCATCTGAACCAGAAGTGTCCAGATCTGGCATCTTTGCCTCTTATTGTTCAGGGTCCTCTAGAACCGCAAAACGGTTCGGGCTGACTAGGTCCAGTTGGGGGCATTCCACTAGCACAACAAGTGTCCAGCTCCCCCCTTTGCCATTGTCACTACCGGTACCTGACCCCGTCGGCTCGACATTTTCGCAAACACCGACCCTTACTCAATAGGCTTCTCCAGCAAGGGCAGGAAAGGGGAGGGAGAGGTGCCCCGGGGGGAAAGGAAACACCACATTCGGCACACCGCCCTGTCGCTATATATAGACCAAGGAGGCGATGAATCACTAGCCGGGGGAAAGGGAAGAACCCATCCACCATACTATGAGTTGCACTACTCATGAGCTCTAGTTGAAAAGCCTATGAAGAAGACCGGTCAATCGAAAGTTTAATGAGAAAAGTCAAAAAGTGGTCCAGTTTTTAGAAGTGCCTAAAGACTGGTGCCGGCCTCACGCTGTTGATACTAAAGCTATGAATTAGGCCCCCGGAAAGAACTCAAACCATTGGTTGATCTCTACTATATACATGCAGCTGAGCTGGAATGCATGCCACAAAAATTTCTTTTAGAATTTCCGCCTTTCATAATAATTGAAGTATGGAAGCACGGGACGGCAGGCTGAGAATGCATTCGATAGGACAAAGATGCGAAGGTTACGAAGTAAAGGCAATCTCTTTACTGTGGTTTACCGACCTTCCTTCCTACCTGGTGAATACGCCATACTATAGATCTCCCACTGCTGATGGTTCAATTTAATATAACAAAAAATCGGCTAGGGAGAGATGGAGCCACTGGACCTCGTCGGGACCTTCGATTCATTTTTCCGGGAGGATGCACTAGCAGGAGCCTTGATTGAAATTACTTTAGTCCCGAGGTTTGTCTGAAGGAGAGAGGACCACCAGAACTATGAGCTAAATAACGGACGGATGGAAGTTCACTCACAGACTTAGACCGCCATAGGAAGAATCAGAACGATGGAGAGACAGAGAAAAAAAGAGGATAGGAATGCCAGCCGCTTGTAAGGGAGTCTTTGGTCTTTGGATCTTGGTCATCGTTGGTTCGCATCGTTCAATCAATCCCCGAATTAGCAAGCAGACATCTTTGTATGGAACCGCGAGGGTAGTTGTAGAAAAGGTTTTTTTGTTCGAATCCTTTACTCTAACAAGTAAGCAAGTAAACTACCTTTAGGGCGTACAATAACAATTAAAATAAGTATATAGTCTTCGATGAAAAGAAAGAGAACAAACAAAAAAATAATGGGACCACTCAATATTGATGATGCAAGCATTTTCTGTAATTAGATTCCAAAGGTTTTTTTCTTGACCTAGCAAGGACTTTTAAATATTGAAAGAAAAGTAGAACCTAAAAAAGAAGAACATCGGATGTTTATTTAGGTTTGGAAACCCTCTCTTTTTTTCCCCGTTCAAACAAATCTAAATGATTGCAGTTTTTCTATTTTGAATCGTCTTAGGGGGCTGGATTATTTTGTAACTGCATATTTATAATACAAACGCGGCGCTTCCTTTGATTAATTAAACATCTCTTTTTTCCCCTTTATTTAATCCGCAGGAGGATAAAATTCAGGTTGCTGTTCAAGTTAGTGAAGTTATTTTCATTGTAAATTAGACCGGAAATCACGCTCTTGTAGGATTTGAACCTACGACATCGGGTTTTGGAGACCCACGTTCCTACCGAACTGAACTAAGAGCGCTTTCTTTATCACGGTAGAATTACGACTGTAAAGAAAAGGATTTTCTTTTTACCCCCAATACATCTTTGCTTGCATGCATATAGTCCTCATTAAAAAAAAAATATTTTTTATGTCCCCAATTTTGAATC
>JAZGTL010000287.1:30000-42594 GCA_037349345.1 Oemleria cerasiformis | reverse complement strand
AGGGTGGTCGTAGATCAGTTGAATCAGTCTTTTTCGCCACATCGGGGCTATGGGAGTCGAACCCAATTCTTCCACGACCCCCCGCTATAAAAAAAGACTTTTGAAAGGAACTTCGCGTCACTCCACTCCATCTAGCCAAAGGAAATACCTTCATTCAGCTTCGAGCGAGAAACCGATTGGCTTGAAAACTGCAAGAGAAGTTTTTCTGAGTCAGAATGGTATTAAACGAATATGACAAGAAGATCGATCCCGTATGGAGCCACCGTCACAGTATGTCAAGCAACCTACCTTCCAAAATTTAAGGTTTTGCGGACAAGCGCTTCAGGATCTTAATTACGGAGTTTCTGCTGCCCAACAGACTTTCCTGTGCAACACCATAAGCCGTCTCGTGGGCACCGTTTTCTTCAAGTCGGAGACTCGAGCTTTGATAGGAAGTGGACAAAGTCCACCTAGGCGCCTAGGCTCGTTGGAGTGAGCAACTCTCCAGATCGATTTTCAACTGCCATATCAAAACGGTGCGCTTTCTATACTTATATACATACGATTTTAGAATCCGAAGATTGGTTGGTGAAGGGAACAAGTACTTCCCGCCAGGAGAAGTAGAGTGAACGGCACTCCGGTCAGGAAGGTTTTCACCCCTAAAGGGAGAAGCACGAGGGAACAGTCCAGTCTGTCCTTCCTTTGCTTGAACTGGACCAAAGACCTCGAGAACGCCTGCCGCGAGAATTCACAGGTTCGTTCACTTACCAGCACTAGTTCGTACCTTACCTTAGAAAGCAAGCAGCCGCGACCCCCGGTCTGCAAGCACCTCTGGTCCTAAGCACCCCCGGTCTCCAGGCTTAAGGCAACAGGGAGACAAGCTTGAAAGCCATACTTGCATTGGATTGATTTTGATTTCCGTTTATACGCAAAAAAAAGGGAGTCATTTTTCGAGGGTTGTGAGACCCCCTCGACCCTGCTGGCCCCATCAGATCATAGTTATAAGACTTCCATTGTTATAGATGTCTATGGTGCTCCATTTGTTCATGAATATCTTATCGAATTTGCAGGTTTTCGTTCAAGAGCCGGTAACTGAGAGTGGCAGCCTTTAATCAATTTGGCGAGTACGGCAGATTGCTTTCTGTTTTTATAAGAAAGACTGCTTGGGGAAGCTCTTTCACTTCTAGAAGCCTATAAAGATGGATCCGCGCCTTTATGCCAGCGGGACAGATCTTGATGTATGGTACTATGTGAGGAAAAGTATGTGAACCTTGTTACCATACCAATCAATAGGCTGTCGAGAACGGGAAGAAGACTTCGGCGAAGAAGAAGTCGCTACCAGCAAGAAGAAAGATAAGCGGCATAGGCTGCTTTTGACGTTGGTCTGGCGTAGCCAGTTGGCTAGTTGGTTTCTTAAGTCTGTTTACTCCTTCGCCTTGGATCGATCTCACGAGAAGAGCTCCCGACCTCCCATACCTCAGGTGATGCACTTATTGATCACTTGTACGGAACAGAATATGCCTCTTGCTCCTCCTAATGCATTCGTCTGTGTAGTTGATGTAGTCTGGTTATGAAAAGGAATCAGTCAGAAGGAAGGGCTCTGTAGAGCATGGGGAACGCTAGTTCAGGATTGCCATGGTTCGGAGGGTGGGTGACCCTACTCTGCCAGACAAGACGTGTACCGGTCGTACCCGAAAGTGAATAAGGCACTCTTTGTCGGTCGCTGGCTTTTATTAGAACCAATTGATGCAGATCGCTAACCTACAAATAAAGAGACCCGCTCCGATCATCCACACAGCTACCATTTGTTTGATATGGTTTACCCGATGATCCAGTATTGGCTCATTCGGAGGGTGCCAATTCCCGATTCCTATACGTCCTATGCGTCGAGTGAGGCAGTTACCGCAAGTGATGAATCAGCTGCTACCGTGGAATCCTCGCCCGGAAGCTCAAGCTCCCCAATGCCTTTAATCGATTGGACCGGCTCTCTTTTCGTCGAATCGTAACCGGCGTCTCGTTGAATGGACGTAGTAGCAGTAGGAGAAGACGAAGAACCATACCGGAGACTCGGGTAGCCAGATAAAGGTCACCTTATCTCTGTCTCGTCACCTACGTGATATAATAAAAGGCTAGCTGCAGCAATCATTGGAAGCCCACTTAGGCACGCAATTCAACCCTCAGCCCAAAAGGGAGCTGAAACTCATGATAGAAGCCCACTTTCGTTAGTGAATATTCGACATGTCAAAAGATGTTTGTTTTACCCCCCTTCTTCCTTAAGAGTCAGCATGCCGTCTTTGATCAATAGCTATCAATTACCTATAGAAAACTACCCGAGAGTTTAGCTAGGTACCCTCAATTACCTTGAAAATACCCATAATGCAAATTATAGGATATGCATTTTTGACATGAGTCTTTTTTAGTAGAGATCTATCCCCTCAACGAAAGGGTCTTTCTCTTTCTTCTAAGGTGTACCGCTCATGAGGTTTCCCGACTGGTACTAACGAAGTAGATCTCAAACCAGCGAAGAGTGAAAGTTGCACGTCAACGGGTGGAGATGAGGGATGCTAGTCGGCTCGTGCGTGAGCAGCGGATCATGTAAATTTAAATAGTTCATTTTTTTTCGTATCCACCCTGAAAGCGAGAGCTCGAGGCGGTGGGAAAGGAGAATCAACAAGATAGGATGCTCTGTCCCAACTAACAAGAGTCGGAAGATTCCAGCTTTGAATCTTGTGCTTGACGGTGATCATTTCTGCCACGTCATAGAAGTCATTTAGCGCTTTCTCTTTCAATGGGGCCTTGCCCCTTCTTACTTTATGATATCGGGTCTTCTCTTGGTCCGGTAACTCCATACCATAAAGGGCTGGTGGGTGGGGGTAGAGCCTGACGCGCCAATGTCGATGAATCAAAGGTGTCTGCTTATGGTATGGAATAGGAACAGCAAGAATGGAACCGCTATCGCTTGTGTCCTATCATCCGCGCCTCACTTCTTTCATTCGTCAGTATGGGTAGGTAGAGTCCTTTGCTCGTATGCTTGTACTATAGTAGCACCAGTCTTCCTTTTTAGTGCACATGAAACGGAAACCCTAACAGGGACTACCCACACGGTGATCAAAACTCTTCCTTCTCTGCTTCACTGTCAATTGATTGGCGCATGAATGAAGCTGTAACAGAGCATGTACGCGACGATCAAACACGGCTTTGCCAGCTGCCTGTGATAGGAAAAAGAAAACTTGATCAGATAGTTCGTGTGGTAAACCACCTCGCCTTTGATCTTTCCCTTGCCCTCTTAATATCTTGTTAATAGCTACATTCCCTGCTTCTCCAACAATCTGATTTGACTCTGTCTGCTGCATGAACATCGACAGTGGAATCACTTAATGTAAGGTAGCAGGCGAAAGAGCAGCATGGCAATCGGCAGTCAGAGACGGGCTATTGGAAGCCGGTGTTGATCCCTATAATGGGTTTACTTTGGATCATTCAGTGGGTACCAAGATTGGTGGTTCGACATTCGACAGTTCTGGTCGTAGACACAGTGCTGCTGATCTCCTCAGCTATGCGAAAGCTTCGAATATTCGAGTGGCTGTCTATGCAAGTGTTGAAAGAATGATTTTCGCCTCTTCTTCGCAGATCGAAGCAATCGGCAATTGGGGTTGTTTTTCGCGACCAAACAGGGCGATACCACCATGCAATGGTGCGTGAAAAGGGGGAGGTGATGCTCTGTGCTGGGGCTCTCGGAAGCCCACCGCTTCTGCTTCTGAGTGGCATTGGACCGAGGCCGTACCTCTCATCGTGGGGAATTCCTGTGGCTCATCACTTGCCTTATGTCGGACAGTTCCTCTATGATAACCCCCGAAATGGCATCTCAATTGTACCCCCAATGCCATTGGAGCACTCTCTGATACAAGTCGTGGGCATAACCAATTCAGGGGCTTACCTTGAAGCAGCTTCCAATGTCATACCTTTTGCCTACCCTGCTCGCTCTGTTTTCATTCGGAACCCAGCTTCACCACTGTATCTCACTGTGGCCACCCTGATGGAGAAGATTACTGGGCCACTCTCCGCAGGTTCACTCCGGTTGGCATCTACGGATGTCAGGGTTAACCCAATTGTCCGGTTCAACTACTTAATCCGGGTGATGTGGAGCGGTGTGTGAATGGCACCCGCAAGATCGGTGATGTACTGAGGAGCCGTTCCATGGAGGATTCCAATTCAGGGAATGGTTTGGGGGCCGAGATTTCAGATACGTGGGGCCTGCATTGCCCGTTGATCAATCAAATGATCGGCTGATGGGAGAGTTTTGCCGTCGCACAGTGAGTACTATATGGCACTCCCATGGTGGATGCCTTGTGGGCAAGGTAGTTGATCGCAATTTCAGGGTTATTGGGATTGATGCTCTCCGAGTTGTTGATGGTTCGATATTCACTCTATCACCAGGGACCAATCCCCAGGCTACTCTTTTGATGCTTGGACGGTAAGTCTTTGTTGTTATCTGAATGCTTGAGTGTTGCAGGATTGATGACTGTGAGAGGGGTTGATAATTTGTTGCTTTGTTTTGGCAGGTATGTTGGTATGAAGATACTAAGAGAGAGAATGAGATAGAGTTGACCACTTACCCTGTTACCCTGTTGTGCCAAAAGGAACTATAAGCTGACTTTGCTGCTAATCTGCTAGCCATCTACCAGTATTTGCTCTTCTGCTTCTGTTTTTGGGTTTTTCCTGTGATGTGTACTTCTGTCTTTGAAGATACAGAGAAGGGGAGTAACATTTTGTTGATTCATTCATTCAAAGAATAAGAGTGTATGATAAGAAACTGCTGTTACTTGTTGCAGAAATTAAAGTAGCATTTTACAAACAGCTTTGATTTATTAAGATGAAAGAAAACTTCACGCAGGTTGTGTATGTCACGTATATTTGTTAGTCTATGATTTATGAGTTGGACTGGGCCTCCATGTGTTTGTCTGTGTGTGGTTTCTGAGCTAGGAGCGCTTGGAATTTCAGTCCAACTCATATACTATCAAATGGTAGCTCTCCCTCTCTTCTCTTATGAGAGATAGGCGCTCTCTCTACGGCTAATTCTAACAATAAAGGCATTCCCTGATCTACGACCACCCTTCCTTATCTTGACTTTATAAGTGAAGTCCTTTGATGCGCGGGGAACTGTCTGAAAGTGAAAGGCATCATTGGTAGGCGGCCAAGCGAACATTCCTGTGTGATTGGGGATAGGTAGGCGCAGTGAATCGGCAATCGGGCAATTCGTTAAACGATATCTGTATAATGAGTACGTCTTCTGAAGCCATACCGCGAATCTCTTGTCTTCTGGTAAACGGTCGGAATCAGTCCAAAAATTGACTTCCTTCTTCAAATTAGATCCCTTCCATCGGTCGCATCTGCCCTGTCTCAATCGGTCGAGCTGTATCGGTCAACTATAGGAAACTGGCCAATAGCTCTTCTTTCTTTTGGTAAAGGTCAACGGTCCTGTTCAAGCATTGGCGCATAACGGGAGGCTAGCTCAGTAGATTACCATTCCTGTAGTTCTTGAGTTTAGGAGTTAATGATTTGCGGATAGTAGCTTCGGTCGTTCGGTCGATAGGGTAAGCGCTCATTTCGTTCTTGCTTGCTTTCCTTCTGTTATGAGAGAGAGCCGCTATACGGCCATTTCTCTTTAGACAAATGACTGTCCCATTCCACTGCTGGAAAATACAGATTAGGATTCAGCCGCGTGGTGAATGAAACAACATTCATTGAATGAGTTGACGCTAAACCTCCTGCTCTTTAAGAGAGTAAGGGCTGTCTGCATTACTGGATTAACTATAATTAATAGTAGTAGAAACTGGGGGGCCACGTAGACTATTCAGAGGAGGTATGCTAATCAATGATCTACTGATGTAGCTAGTGCTACTGAAGCTGCTGCTAGATATGCTATTGGCTTAACTGGCTCTAAACCCTCCCACCCGATAAAGGAATGGAACAGAAATCTCGTATATCCTCTTTCAAAAGGAATACGTTCCACCTCACCAGTCCACAGCTCAGAAGAAAGACAAAGTTCTGATTTTCCCTCTCATTCCTCTCCCTAGAATCCCTAAAAGAGGAATCTATAGAGGTCAAAGAAGTCGGAGACCGGAGTGAAAGAATATACTCCACCTAAGTCGTCCATATGCCTTAGTTTGTCAAGGTCGGAATCTCCTGCTGAACCTTTCTTTCATTCCCTAGTGTTTGTGCCAGAATTTGTTTCCCAGGTGATACACCTGAAAAGAAGATAGAGCATGAAAAACTAAAGAAAATTCAATAGAGAAAGAAGGGGAGTACAACTCCGTTTCCCCGCTCCAATGCATTGGGTGGAATCAAAAATAACATCTTTAGCGGTGCCGAAACTAAAAGGAGGCGGAGAATCGATAAAACAGCTTTGTCGGTTCCTCGTGGTTGTCAAGCTCTTATCTCAGAGTATAAGGTAACAGAGAGGGGTGTCAACTCGAACAAGCTATCCGGCTGATTGTTATGCCTTGCTGATTGTCTTTCTATCGGTAGAAAGGAGCTTGAAGAGACTTCACCGTCACTGGGACCAAAGGACCCCGCGAGGGCACCAGAACTTGGCTGAACCATCAAGATACATGACAGCCGTATTCACCGACGCCTCTCTCTGTCTCTGCTTTATGGCCCTACCGCCGGAAGTGACATGACATAGTTAATGAGGGCATCGTTCAAATTCAACTGACTTCCTTTGCCATCTGAGATCGAATGAAGGGAATTAATTCTTTATAGATCAGATCCTGATACGCATTCAATTGCAAACGGAACACTGGTTAATTGAACAGTTAGCAAATCGGGACCCCTAAGCGGCCTATTCTCTAGCAGCTGATTCTAGACCAATTGCAGCTACTTCGAAAAAACTCCCCCCAGAAAGGTTAATGCCCTAGGATTGGATTCATCCCCATATGGAACTGGGTGAGGGATTCCCTAAAACCAGAGCAAGAACCTAAAAAGCGATAACAAGCTAACCAAATCTCTAAGCCAAGATCGTCTGCTCCTCAGCAATTGATCCAAAGAGTCCCACAGCTCCTTCTTAGGCGGGAAGAAAGAAGCTAATAGAGTAGAGAGTCATAGAAGATCCGAAAGAGGCTAATTGCCAGAAAGTTTCTCAAATCCGGGTTAACTCCTAAATTCAGGAAGTGAGCTGCGAATAAGCCAATTGACACTATCGGCTCTTTACAGCAAATCAAGATTAGATGGACAAAGAGAGCTTCAGTCAACACAGTCCTAGAAGCTCCATTCAGGCCCACTTCTATTCCTAAGAGCCCATCATTCTACTCAAAAGAGGACGGAGGGTTGCAGCGATTTGTAGACCAATAGCAAAAGCAGCAACGATTCGATGCTCTCAAGCGCCGCGCATTCAAGGTCTAATGAAATTCCCGGTGACCGCAGGAAATAAGAATAGAATCGGACAAAGAGCTGTTAGCAGGGCTTGTTCACGAATGACCACCAGTCTTTTTGGGTTTAAACCCCTACCCTATTGTTGTTTGTTACAGGTGCCCTTGAGTGGAATTCAGGGAATCTGAAAGTAGGGGCAGTAAACACCTTTCGACTAGAAGGAAGGCTGGCGTCCAGAGGGGAAGGAATGACTCCACTTTTGAAGACCAGGGATACGCCGGTCTCCTTTTAAAGCCCAAGAAAGCGCCTTTTCCTACTACTACTAGTAGAATGCCGGGTTTCGCCACCGTTATTTCAGGGTGATCTGATCGGAAGGTCGAAGAGAAGGTTGTTATCACCCGCCGAATACAACAATTAGACTGCTACGTTAGGAAGCCCTCGAGTCGTTCGACTTTGATTAGGACTTTTCTCTCAAAGAGGATCTAAGCAGCTAAACAGTGCTTTTCTCTTACTAAAGAAACCCAAAGCATTCCAATTTAAGGGCTTAGCTTCCTCCATGCCCAACCAATGCCGAATACAAGAACTGGTTCACACTTGAAAGACAGAGGGAAAGTCTTCGGCCCACTGAACGTTACTAATAATAGATAAGACGAAACACTACCACTAGTACTTCTTTCCTTGGCCTTTTTGATTAAAGTAAAGTACCGTTTGTTTTGGCTTGATATCAATGACTAAAGTCTCTTCCCCAGAAGGAGAGTGAGATCCGAGAGTGAATTAGAGCCATTACATTATCTCACAGATGCAAGAAAGGGGTTCACTTGTTTAAGTCAAGCAATCGGTAGAGACCGAGAAGAGTTTTCAGTTCCTCTACAGGCCTCTTAAAGTCGGAAGCAAAGAGAGTGGTATTGAGGGGGGAGGAGTTCAACCCCGACTGAAGTCGGAGTAGATTTCTTCCTGCTACCTTACTTACGGGTTGACGAAGCTGTGACAGAAGAAGCAGTTCGAGATGAAGCAGGAATTTCCCGGAGAAAGAGAGATTTTGGTATGTATTTTCCCACTTCCTTCAGTTTCCCTGTTGTGATAGATGGGCAGCAACGTTTGACCTATATACGCGGTAGCATTTCTATCTGCTAGTGAGTTAGCGGATCTTGCTGCAATTAATTAATCTACAATAGCAGCGCTTTGAGCACCCTGCCACGAGCTTATTGCAATCAGACCATAGTAGGAACGGCAATCTATCCCCGTGCTCCGACTCCTAACTATATACAATTCCTGGAAAGAGAAGCAGAGAAACGAGGATGAATTTGGACATTTCCATTTTCCCCGACAATGATAGAGTCAACGGGCGGAACAATGCCGTTCCTTTAGCCAGCAGGAATGGAGCAGAAATTTCGTATATGAACAAATTTGAGTATATATAGTGGAGTAGCTTTCTTTGTTTGAAGGCTTCAAGTGAGAGAGTCAAACCATCGCATCACCAAAAGGTGCTCAGGTGTACCTTAGAGCAACGAAACGAAGACTTTCGAGAACAAATATTGGACCGGGAATCAAAAGGGGGAAAGTCAAGTATAAGCGCATATGGCACGAAAAGGAAATCCGATTTCAGTACGACTTGATCAGAATCGTAGTTCAGATTCAAGTCGGTTCAGTGAGGGCGACCGCGAAAGTCACCGAATGGGTCAGTCTTTTACTTCAGTTTGTCCTATATTAAAAAAAAGCGTGGGAGGACATTGCAGATGTCCGGAACGGACACGACTTCTTCTAACGCTAGAAGACCACTGGAGGACACCCGGGACCAGAGCATGTCGTGAAAGAAGCACACTGGGCAGGCGTGCTTCGACCGTGTCTCCGGGGCACAGTTGAATGTAGATATCATGAATGCGAGGTGCAGGAGACCAGGCCGAGAAACCCGGGCAACCACTCCCCTATGTGCCGATCGCTAGCGCATCCAGGGCCCCAGCGCCCAGCTCGGCCGGAGAGGCCTAGCCTGATCTGAGAAGTGCTAATTCGGTTCGGATAGACTTCATTCAAGAACGCCGCCGCCCCTGGAATCAATAAGAAAACAAGTGCTAAGTTTCAGATCGGTGAAAAAATCGAAAAGAAGAGACGTTTCTCGCTCGGCGCCTAAGCGCACTATGCTCCGCTTCAACAAATGAGAGTTTTCGGTGGAACCGGTGAACCACGCGAGCTGGTTAGATGCGCGGGACAGAGGGCTCGTAGTACCTGCTAGCGCAGCTATGCTCTGTAAGGGAAGGAGCCTAAATCGAACCCCTTCTTTCTTTTTTTTTTTCAAAGAAAAAAGTACAAAGAGATTCTCGGATGAGACTAAGCAGCCACCGACCGTTCTGACGCGCCCCTGATCTATCTTGATTAAGACCGAAAACTATCAAAAATGGAGCCTGGTTTAAACTGTCATACAAATGATAGAAAAAAAACCACTAGTAGGGATATGGATGGAGTCTCGCTCAGTAAAGAGAGTTGTAGATTCGTAGAAAAGGAAAAGAGCCTTTACTTGATATATTATATATTAATATTAGTAAAGCGCTAACGCTGCCATTTTTCTAAAGCAACAAGCGCGAAACTTTACTTTTTGAGAAGAAGGTGCTTGTTGCCGCTTTATTAGTAAGTAAGCTTGTTTTATATCATATCAATAAAGGCGAAAGGTTGCTTTACCAAATAATATAAGGCGCGTTAGCGCTTTAGAAGGACATTTAGGCTTTACTAATAGAATATATAGGGCGTTTTTTTTTTTCACGGTGCGCAGGTTTGGAACCCGGGCGTTTCCTTTCAAATGACAACTGCCCCTTCCTGCTGCGAGGGCGTTGCGCGAAACCAAACCGCCCCCACCCGCCCGATCAAGTACCAGTTGCTTTGCCGGCGGGCCCACTTAGGTTAGGGGGGCATTGTCCCTCAGTTCTTACCAACCTCCGGTGTGTAATCGACATGTTGCTAGCTTCAACTCGGTTGAATAAGAATCATTGATTCCCTATGCTGTCCATTTCTTATTCATTCAGGGCGCTCGGCCGGTGCTCCTTTAAAAAACCAGAACCACTCTGAACGTAAGGGAAGATAAGGGAAGACCGCCTGAGCGAACCGACCGAAAGGACCTTGACTTATTTGAACCGAACGATAGCGGCTTAAAGCTAAGCCTATCACGAGCAGCGTCGCTGCTTGATCGGCGGGGAGGAGCATCTCAAAGTATGGGGCAAAGGATCAAGCGCTTTGACTTTGTCCCCCGGGATCCACCACGGGTTGGGTTTGAGAGCCGTGTGATGGGTTACTATCCAGCACGGTTCGGGGAGCACTTTTTTTTCTGCGTTGGTGAATGGAAGCCCCAACTATCAAGCAAGAAAGAAGCGGCTCTTCCCGCGGCGGAGTCCCCATTGACTCTATTTATTATTATGGTAAATCAGTGTATCAAGATGTCAATCTGAGATCTTATTTCGGTTCAATACGTCCACCTACGAGACTGACCTTTGGCTTTCGTCTCGGTACGTGTATTATTCTACATTTTCCCAAAAGAACATTCATTCATTTCTTTCTTCCCCGTCGACCACGACGACTGAAACGACGCGAAAAATCCAGACCCGGAAAAGAGAAGGGCCGGCGGTGGGCATTTGGGAAAGTCGGGCCGATCGGGTGTCTTCATTCAAGCGACGATACAGAAGAAGAACGAAACGAAGCGAGAGGCCGGGGGGCAGGGAAAAGAGTCGAGTCGATCAGGCTCGACGACCGGGAGAAGCAAAACGAAATTCGGATTTGGCCGAAAAAGAAGCAACGCTATGGATACCATGACCGATCACCATCGATAAGAAGAATCTTTCTAAATCACTTCGGGTCAGCAGAGCCTTCAAGCACCCGAAATACGCCAGGGTTGTAAATGACATAGCGTTCCTGATAGAAAATGACGACTCCTTCAGAAAAACTAAGTTATTCAAGTTCTTTTTGCCAAAGAAGTCCCGCTCCGACGGCCCGACGAGTCATCTACTTAAAAGGACCCTCCCTGCAGTGCGCCCCTCCTTCAATTATTCGGTCATGCAATACTTATTGAATACAAAAAACCAAATGTATTTCGACCCCATCGTAGTTCTCAATCATTTCGTGGCACCGGGCGTGGCTGAACCATCTACGATGGGGGGAGCGAATGCACAGGGAAGAAGCTTAGATAAGAGAATACGTTCTCGCATCGCTTTTTTTGTAGAAAGCTTGACCAGCGAGAAAAAGTGTTTGGCCGAAGCCAAAAAGAGGTTGACCCGCTTCATTCGCTTGGCGAATGATCTTCGCTTCGCGGGAACAACAAAAACCACCATCTCGCTCTTTCCTTTTTTCGGTGCTACCTTTTTCTTTCCAAGGGATGGGATTGGGATGTATAATAACCTTTTTTTTGAGGATGCCCGGGGACAACTCCTAGGTCAATTAAGGATCAAATGTTGGAACCTCATGGGTAAGGATAGGGTAATGGAATTGATAGAGAAATTCATATACCTAGGTAGGATAGGAGAATTGATAAGGGGAATAGAGATTATGATAGAGATCATACTGAGAAACAGCATAATTCCGTACGGGTACAACTCTTATTTGAACGAAGTGAAAAAAATGCGATCTTTGTTGTCTAATAGAACAAACACTAATATCTTAATTGAGTCGGTCAAGATAAAATCTGTTTATCAAAGTGCTTCTCCGATTGCTCAAGACATCTCTTTTCAACTGAGAAACAAAACTAGATCATTTCGTTCCATTTTTAGTAAAATAGTGAAGGATATTCCATTAGTAATGAAAAAAGGGGTTGAGGGGATCCGTATATGTTGTTCAGGTCGATTAAAAGGCGCAGAAATAGCTAGAACTGAATGCGGAAAGTATGGAAAAACATCTCGTAATGTATTAAACCAGAAAATAGATTATGCTCCTGCGGAAGTACCTACTCGTTACGGAATCTTAGGTGTCAAAGTGTGGATTTCATATAGTAAAAAACCTAAATCTGCTTTTCTAAAATGGCAATTCTTCACTTTGAGTCCGGTTGAATATGGGGTAACGCCTACGGTCCAACCCGTTATTGATGGAAAAATTTTTTCGGTTTTAATTGTATCCATAACCCTCGTTATGGGCGCTTTATTCATCATACATTTCCTAAAGAAAAAGGAAAAAGGGCTTTTGCTTGCCATTCTAGAAGCAATCAGGTCGACCGACTTTATTATGTGTATAATTTTTACTTTGTTGTGCTTAAACAGCGCCGTAGCCGCCTGCGACGGG
>JAZGTL010000287.1:0-25000 GCA_037349345.1 Oemleria cerasiformis | reverse complement strand
TGTGTGTTGCTGAACTGCTTCCGGAACTCCGAGACCCTTGCTTCCCAAGTCGGGATCGACTCTTCAGAGAGGTGGGCGTACCATGTAAAGGCGGGCCCCTCCAATGATTGTACGAAAAGCCTAAGGCACAGTGCCCCATTCTGCGCTACCGGAACACATCTTACCAGGAAATGCGCTAGATGCTGGTGCGGGTCTCCCCGTTCCGTCGAACTTGAGTCTGGCTGAGAGAACCCACCCTGGCGTATACGGCACGGAATCTATCCAAGCCGGATAAGGTTTGGTGATCATGCGGTTATCCTCCCCCTTTTCCTTGGCCTCTTTTACTCTTTTCTTGACCAACTCATTCATTGTTGCGAGGAGGGTTGTCAAGCTTCTATAAAAAAAGACGTATAAAAAATCGTTGATTGCTGCTATTCTTGAACCTCTTCACCATGCTAATAAGATTAAGGAATTCTCCAAC
This sequence comes from Oemleria cerasiformis, assembly GCA_037349345.1. Taxonomy (NCBI): domain Eukaryota; kingdom Viridiplantae; phylum Streptophyta; class Magnoliopsida; order Rosales; family Rosaceae; genus Oemleria; species Oemleria cerasiformis. Next base: position 24,540 of record JAZGTL010000287.1, on the reverse strand, counting down.
AGAATGGGTTTCCACTTTTCATTGGCAAATCAAGAGGCAGATGATAAAATATGGCTCTGTTGGAATCATGAAGTGAATGTAGTGCTTGTCGACGCGTTTGAACAGTATATCACAGTCGGCATCAGCTTCCTTAATTCAGATCTGGTAAGGCTTACCATTGTTTATGCAAAGTGCTCCATTCAGGAGAGACGGCTTCTTTGGGAAAAACAAAAATGACTGTCCTAAGACATACAAGGTCCATGGATGGTTGCGGGTGATTTTAACGCAATTTCATATGTGTCTGAAAAACTTGGTGGCAGACCTCCAAATCTTTATCTTTAGAGGAATTCAATGCAATGATTAATGATTGTGGCATCATTGACTGCGGTTATGAGGGCAGCAAGTATACCAGGTCGAATAACAAAGAGGATGGGGCTTTGTTTGGGCGAGGCTTGACAGAGTTTTCACTAATCCGGCTTGGGCTGATGTTTTCTCCTCTATCTACTATGGTGAAACACTTACCACGTTCAACATCAGATCATTCTCCTATGCTTATCCAGATTGACGAAGGCGTGTCTTTTCATCCATCTTCATTCAAATGTCAGAACATGTAGATTCCCCGACTTCTTACAAATTTTTTAGTATTCGTGGGCTTGGGGTTCTCCTTTTGACATCTTTTTTCAGAGACTTAAGAGCGTAAAACAGCATCTGAAAATCTGGAATAAGGATATCTTTGGCAACATCTTTGATAATGTGGAAGAAAGCCGAAGACAAACTGCTACAAGCTCAAATTGCTTTGGAACATTGTTGGACTGATGGGAATTATACTGCTTTTAATGACGCCAAAGAGGATCTGAACCATACTCTTCTCATGGAAGAGACCTTTCTTTTGGCGTCAGAAATCCGGTATTCAATGGCTTAAAGAAGGTGACAAGAATACTCTTATTTTCCATGCGGTTTCGAGCAAGAAATTTAAAAGAAGCCTAATTAGGAGAATCAAGGATTCAAACAATACAATACTTGGGTGGAAGATCAATCTACTATTGGTGCTTTAGCTAAAACCTATTTATAAAAGATTCTTTCTTCGAAGGAACACTATATTGATGAAGAAATTTGTCAAGTCATTCCTCACTGAAGAGGAGAATTTTTGACTTACCCGATTACCTGCTATGGAGGAGGTTCGAGATGTGGTTTTCTCTATGTCAGCTGATAGTTCTCCTGGACCAGATGGCTTTTCAGGTTCATTCTATAGAGTGGCATGGGATATTCTCAAATATGATCTTCTGAATGCTGTCTCTTTATTCTTTCTCTAAGACAGAGCCGGTCTCCCCCTGTTGGCTCTGAAGAGTCAAGAGTTGTATACCTTTAAGGCAGTCACTAACTAACCGAGACTCAATGGCTGTGCGAAGAAACTTCAACTATCCCCTGTTGAGGTGAGGACCAAATTGCATGATAAAGAAGCCGAACAAGTTGATGCGGGTCCAACTCTCTGCTAAAAGAAGGAAGCAAACAAGGTGGATACGACTCTTCCAATCCCGATAGTCATCCTTCTATTCTTGTACTGGACCTTCTGCATTATGATCCACTACTTCTTCTAGTCTTTTTGGTGACTTCATAATGGATTAGCAATCTGAGTGGCGATTCGCTCGCAAGCCTCTCTCCTCCGGAGAAGTGGAAGACTCTAATTTTAAAAAGAATATGACGGTCTAAGTCCAACAGTTCCAAAACGCCGATTAGGAATGAGTAGGAAGAGCCAGGCAAGGCACAGCAAATACAAAATGGGGCAGATGGACTTCTTTTTCCGAGACTTATGTGCTCATATCCAAAAACCGGATTCCAACAGAACCGACGATAAGGCTTTTCAAAGCCGATTTTCTAGCCCTCTATCGATTCCTCATAGCAGTAGTAGTAGTGTAGCTGAATTGACTGGCATAGTTCAGGTTCCTTTCTTAATAGGCGCAGATTGCCCGTTCGGCCCACTCTGTTCACATTCATTGCCAACCCGTGTGCTCTCTCTTGATGTCGCAAACAGGGACAAAGACGCAATCAAGGCTTCATATTTGAATAATTAAGCATAAAGTGGAGGAAATTTGTCGTAGTAGGCCGAGTTTGACTCTATCGCCCGACGCACAGCCCTCTATGTAGCTCTACCACAAGACCGTGCCATCACAAGAACGAAGGAGACCCGCAAAGACCGATTAAAAATAGGTAGGGGAAGATGACATGTAAGGGTAAGGGGGCATCCTCGCAGAGCTGGTAGCAAGTCCTAGAAGAGGGGCTACCGGCTGAGAGAAGTGGCTAGATTCGTTACAGAGGCCAAGCCCACTGCGGGACCCGATCCGACCCCAGAACCTAACCGCACCTCAGAGATAGAGGGAAGATCCATGTCACACTGGTAATCAGCCGCCGCTAATCAGTTACCTTGAAAACGGACGATTCTCTCTTCTTTGTCTAGTTCGTGAGCTGCTTTCTTAAATGCTTACGAAAAGCCGCTGGAAGAAGTAGGTCATGAATGGATTTCAGTTATAGCAATGACTCTTGCTATCAAGAAGAGGAAGAGAGGAGATCGAAATCGGAGGGAAGAAGAGAAGGGTTAGGTCAATCAGTTGACTTGCTTAGCTTCTAAAAGCTAAGGACTATGCTTCTAATCTACTAATCGGACTCCTCCTGTTATCTATCTTTCTCGGGATTTTTGGCCTACATTACTTTTTCCTTCCTAGCCGTCCATTTCAATCGTGCAACTTGCATGAAACCCGTCCGCTTTGTATGGAGAAGCAAAACTTAAATTTTAGCAACGTCAATAAATGCCCCACGAAAGCTTTGTCAGATCTATCGAAGGCCCCATCTTCATTCATAATAGGATCATGCGCGACGAAGTTGCCATAAAAGGCTGTTCCAAAGCCCTGCGAAAGCTATGAAGATGGTACCGTTAAAGGTTAAAGTCTTTTTTTTCCTCTTCTGAGCAAAGCTCCAGTGTTCAGTTGATCAAGGGATGTTCAGCCTGTAGTATCAGTTGTGATCGAAGCAGTAACTCTAGTTAGATGGACCTCGAAGTAGAAGCATATACCGGTAAAAAAGATGAAAGGGCGGAAGCAGACGGGCATCATAAATAGCCCCTTTTTAAATTTCTTAGGTATTACCATGACCTTGAGGTACCCAAACTAAGGTTTTCGGCAAAGAAGTTTTTGGGGTTTCATCAGCCAAGCGCAAAGAAAACATCCAAGTGAGAGTCGAACCCACGAGCATCAGGTATTCAGTGGGCTCCCATCCAGGGCCGGGCATAGGCAGCAAGTGAAAGCTTGAGATGATATTGCTCACCAAGCCTAGTATTAGTATTAGTATCAAATTTGAAATCCCATAGACAAAGAAGTCTCGTAGTTCCACAAATAGGTAGGTACTTCACCAACTGTGAAAAAGAGAGGCTAGCAGGGAACCCTCAAAAGTTCTGGCTAGAGAAACTTCTTTTTGAACATCCCGATGCCCTATGTGATTTAGTGTATCTCACGATATCAAAACCCGTGTTTTTCTGTAAATAAATAAAGTCCTGTTTTTGACCCTTCATATAGATACCGAAAACCCAGCAATTTCAGGGTCAGCTAGACTCGTGTACCGCACAAAGATGTAGGAGAGATGCGGCAGCTCTGTTCCAGTCTATGACAGCACTACAGCTAACACAACTACGAGCTAAGGCACAGAAATAGTACCAGTAGGAGCGAAGCAAGCTTTTTCCTTTCAGTCGAGTGAGTAAACTATCCCAGTAGTGCACCCGGCCTGCCGGCCCCCTACACACGTAAGGGGCTAGAATTTCTATAGTTCGCGGAGCAAACTTCCTTATGATAAAGGCGGAGCGGAACGCATTCAAAGAAAAACTCAAATTAGTTTGTAGAGCCACGCAATTCCGTTTCGAGAAACTACCTTGCTTAAATAACAGCTATCGCGCATTATTCACTCCACTTACTACTTACCATTCTCCTTGATATTGCAGGAAAAGCAAATTTTATGTACACAGGGCTATTTCATAGCGCCAGGGACGATGAAGGAATTTGAGCGCTGATGTAGCTAACAGCCACCTTCATAGTCGATTCATTAGGGTCGTCACCTTCTACCCGGAAGTATCCACCGTTTTCTTTGTCTGTTAAGCCTCACAGCTATCGGACTCTCCTAAAGAAAACTGCAATCGTAGTTTATCAACCACTCAAAAGACCACCGAGATCTTCGGCTTAGCTCCCAAAGGTAATCCACCCGGCCCTTGCCCAACCTATACAAGGGGAGCGGAAGATAACGAAAGGGAGACAAAGTCCTAACTAAATCATAACACAAGAACCTCCGTCTCTATCATAACACAAGCTACCCATTCAGTCGAGTCGATCCGATTCCTTCTTATCTATAGATAACGCAAGAGATAACTTATGACTTCGCGGATGGAGAGGGATTCGAACCCCCGGTATTCCTATCAATACTTCGGTTTTCAAGACCGACTCTTTCAACCGCTCAGACATCCATCCTCTTCGCGCTTCGCTCGCCCTATCTATCCGCGCGCTGGCAGGTAGGGGCTTATCTATGTGATTCGCTACGCTTGCTTGCGCATATCGGCGGACTCGGTTAGCGAAACTTTTCCGGTAGTACGAATCGCTACGCTTCGCTTGTTTCTATATGATAATATGCACCTTGGTTGCTGCGCTCCCCGCGGGTAATATGAAGAGAGTGAAGAACGAATGATCCTCCAAACAAAAAGAGTGATTGAGCCCGACTCAAGCGAGTGAGTGAAAGGCGTGGCAAGAGAGCGAGCTCGACTCGCGAACGATCGGCAAGTGAAGGACCGATCCTTTTGCGCCAGTACTGTTGCGAGACTTGTACTTGGCGGCTCACGAGCAACATATAGACTAAGGTTGCCCATCACTCCCTCGCTTTTTTTTGAAGTGAAGGCCTTTTCTATTCTCTTTCGTCTATGGTTCCTCCATAAGAACACTGAACGCCCAGCTTCGCAGAGCAGCTCTCTCCCCGCATAGTTTGGAATCTGGTTCATTGAGCACCATTTCTTTTAGATATAAAGGTGTTCTGACTCTATTGGATCAAGTCATAACCTACGCCTTAGTATACTATACTACTATGGAGAGACCAAGCTCTATTTCAGAGATTGGACTCTCTTTACTTTGATTAGCCCCTACTAGCGTAGTATGAGTTCTACGTTAGTAAACGAAGAATTGGGTGATATCAAACTCTATGTCCAAAAGTGGAGCACCATTATCTGATCAAGCTAAAGAAAGACTTCCGGCCAAATTAGATATGAAGGAAAGGTTGAAACGATAAGAAGAGCGCTTAGTGAGGAGACAGCACCGGAGGGAGGAAATTCTCGCGAATAAGGTAGTTTACTTGCTTAGTGCTTGCCCTAAGGGGATCCCCCTTTTCGCTATGTAGGTTCAGCTACCCTTTGATGTGGGCCCTCTCATTCCTTCCGGGTTGAGGACCTCTTCATACGAATCTTTCTATTTCCTCTTAATGCTTCGAGCCACTGTCTCTTGAAGCCTTTGTAGCTGTTCCTGGACTTTGGATAGGTTCACCAAGTGGATTTTGAAAGAAAGGTTGTTGGCAAAAGCCCGGGTTAGGTGTGAAAGGTATTCGGTTGCCACCAGCTCTTAAGCACACCCATTGGCATTGACTGCATGGGATCGAAAGACTTTCGGTTTTGTGGACGTGTCCATAACTTTATCATGGATCTAATTTTTATGAATACACGGGAAGTCCAGAGACCTCATTTGGCATTGTGCGGCTTCCTTAGTGCAAGCACTAAGTAAGCAAGCTACCTTACTCTAAGAAGTCAGCAAGTAAACTACCTTAATTGCACTAGCGCACTCAGGTGAGCAGCAAGCCGTTGGTTAAACCAATAGGGGCTCCGGCAGAAGGTACCACCAGACACTCAATCCCAGCGGAAGACATGTTAGTCGGACGAATAGGCTGTCTTTGACGTAGGCGAAGGCCATTGCCTCCGATAAGCCGAATGTCCTTGGACGACTCCCATACAATTCTTGCGGCGTCTGCTAATCCAATAACCGCGATCCAGGGGATCTAAGTAGGGTGGTTTTGTTGCCTCTATTTTGATCTATTGCCGAAGCAAAATGAAAGGGCAACTGGCTGATCCCGGTGGCAAGCGGTTTCCATAAGGATAATGGTTGGAGTTCCACTTTTTTTAGCGAGATCTGTCTTTCCAAGTTTGAATTTTTGTTAATTTCTTCTAGCTTGGAAATCGGGTTGATCCATTGGTCGCGATAGATGACTACCGGAAATCCCTGCCTTGATCGTTTTCGGAAAGCGCCTTCTCCTTTTTGGTTGGTTTAAGGGGCGAGAGGGGGCGTGGAACTACTACTATGATTCTCATTATTCTCATTTCGCTTTCTACTAAAAAGAGGAACACGGAAAAAAAGGTAAAAAAAAAGTGCAAAGAGGCGATTCATGACTCCAGCATAAAAAACAGCACATTAATCCCGGAGCTGTGGATGATTGAGACAGCTCTAAGATCTTGTTCGTAGTTTCCGTTTAATAAGTTGTACTCATTGGTTTCGCTGAGAAATGTTTGGGAGAAGGATAGTGCACCATTAGTTGAACCATGTCTCTCGGATCTCTCGGAAAGCCTTTGGGTTGTGGGGGCTATTGTTTCCTTGAGGCATGATTTGAGCCCTGGTGCGGAGCTCGGTAGTAGTCTGACTTCGGGAAGAAAACAAAGGGTCGGAAAGCACTCAGCTAAAAGCATGACAGCAATCCCAGCCCGCAACGGAAAGAAAAGCAGTCCCGCCTGAAACCCCCAAAAGAGAAAAGGAAAGCGCTGTTAACAGTAGGAAGAGCAGTCCGTACCGCAAGCAGTACCATAAGCGGTACCGCAAGCCGTACGTTCAGCAATTATTATGCGCAAAAAACGGATAACGCAAGAAACGATTGCTTAATTACGATGAATATAGTCCCTAAAGACGAGACGGAGTCCCCCAGGACAGCTTTCTTTATAGAAGATGCCAGCGTTATAGAAGATGCTACTAGCGCATTGTACTGGCCGTAGGGGACTCAAGCCCTCGTCGATTGAGAGGAATAAGCCCCTCGCCTCACTCGTCAACTGTTGTCATGACCTCTCGATTCTCCCCGGATTGGAGGATCACCTTTGACCTGCCCGACATGCTGTTGACTTGGAGAAAAATTCTCCGGCCGTACCTTCTGCGGTCGTTACGCTTGGTCGGTCATGCTGGGACCAAAGAAAAGTATAAGCTTCTACCGTGTAGAAGGCATTATAACTAAAGTACGCGACCTCAAAAATCAACATCTACATCTCGTCGCTACCCTTTCAGTCCTTTCAATGTTTATCTTCCCGCGTGAGGGTGATCAGCGCTCTCGTTCACGAAGCCAACCGAGTTGCTCATGGGAAGGAGCATGTGGGGGAGAAGGACCTTTATTCGTCTCTTCGAACGGAGCCCAGGTTGCCCTGGTTTCCTTTTTTAACTATGTATGACCTTCTCATCAACGGACGTTTCCCGAATAACCATTCATTTAATGAAAAACCTGCGCTTGTTAGCAGCTGAATCACTCTCTCCTCTCGCAGCGGGCCTCTTTTCTTTCCCCCGCTGGCATGAAGAAAGGGTCCATTTCACTAGCTCTTCTTCTTGTGAGAATAAATAGAGAGGTGCGCTTTCCCTTTGAATGAGTAGATCTTCCCGCCCCCCCCTTTACTCTATGCTCTTGAGGTCCGAAAAGAAGACTGAGTGGACAGGGGGCGGGGAAGTTAAGTTACAGAAATGGTAGTCGTGGACTGGTACCGCGGTACTGCCTACTTTGGTTACTCCTTATTGTGATCCCTCACTCTGGGCTAAGAGAGTCTCTTAAGTGCTAGCGTAGCGGGGCAATGAACCTTATCTAAAGTATTAGTTCCCTCCTACCAAGAACTACTACAGCTCTCTATGCGAGGAAAAGGGTATAGGCGGATTGACGCATCTGAGCAGGCAGGGCGGGATGAAGCAAGCAGCAAGGGATTGGCTTGGCTGAATAGAACAGATGCGACCGGTAATGGGATATTGAATGGAAAGAACGAAAGCGACGTACGTACTGGATTGACCGGCGTGTGCCAAATACTCTACTTCCCTATTTCTTGCCTTTTCACCTCCCCTAATTGGTGCACTCTTTCCCCCAATTCACCGATAGAGAAGAAAGAGATAAGCAATGACCGGACTAGACCAATGAAAGCGGACCAAGGTTTTTATGCGTTAGCCAAGCGCGCCCATTACAGCGCCTCTATTACAGAAGCGAAAGGGACGCGCCCTATTGACCAGCCGAAGAGCATCCTTATAAAAGAATGAATGGGAAGCAGGCCCGGTCTATATTGCTAGAGTTATCTTTACTTCACCCCCCGCGGCTCCTCTATTCTTATATTTGAATTCCGTCTCTAAGCTTCCCCTTTAGTGCCCGCTGAGACTGATTTCCTCTCGACTATAGTTGAATGGAAGTTTAATTTCCTAAGTCTAAAAATCTTTATTTTATGGAGTCCCCATAGTGCGTGCATTCCCCTACATAGTCCGTAGAAGAATTTCTCACTTAGAAGGGTTGCAATATAATATATATATTTGAAAATTCCAAATTGAAGATCTCTTGATCCCATATACGATCCAGTTCTACATCTTAGCGCTGAAGTAATGAATCGAAATTGAGCTTCACTTCGCGAGTCGGGAATGGCATCATTTATTAAAAGGTGCTAGCGTTGACAAGAGATGAGCTAAAGAGGTGGCCGGGCAGTTGACCAGACCCTATCACATACAGACAGCAAGCAAGAGCTGTGCCGGCTTATCCGGAAAAGAAAATTCTTGTAAAATAAAAATGCTACTACCTCTTTGCGGAATGCTTGATCGAGAAAAGCAAGCAAAGAAGCAGCAGGATGCGGAATACGAAGGGGCTAGGGATAGAGCCAATAACCAATTGAAGAGTTACAGACTACAGTATAAAGCCCTCAATCATGCTCTTGCCAGTGACACATAGATTGTATATACTCTCGCCGATTAAGGCGAATTCTGCGCTCCACGAAAAAACATAGGGAGTCCTTCCTTAAGGAAGGCAAAACAATAAAGTGCCCCTATGACTCTGGTTCTAGTGAAAGCGATGAAAGTCTAGCTGTGCTCCACTTTTTCGGGTAAAGGTTATACGGTGAAGAGCCCAGCCCGGTCAAGGTGACCTTATTAAAGGAGAACATTAGGGACATAAAAGCCTATGGGAATCTCGTCCTTAGTTGCCGAATCTAATGGAGGTTTCAATCCGACGGATCAACCGTAATTTGAAGGTAAAACGGGGGAAATGCTGGATGGGAACTCCTACTCTGACTATTGTTGCGATCTCTAAGCGGGATTTTCAGTCATCTATCCCTTTTCTTTCCTGAAGAACGAGTGGATGTTTTGAACGAGTGTTGAGCGAGTGAAGTGCCCCATAAGCTATAAGGGTGAGCTATATGTTTAAATTCCGTGAGCAGCGATTGAACTGAACGTTCCAAGTGCATCCAGCAGGAATCGAACCTACGAATTTTCGCCCCTTTCTTAGGTTGGTATAGGCTGGGCGCTTTAACCATTCAGCCATGGATGCACAAAGACTCGGCGAGTGAACTAGGTTTTGGTATTCCTTCTCGAGCTTCTATTTCTTCCGTTAAAGGAGATTCGGGAAAAGATGGAATAGGAAGACGTGTTTCCAGAACAAACAAGATACGGGTTGAGAAGGGGGAGTTAGCAAAGTTAGACAAGATTGGAATGGGCATAGGAACATGTATTGATGTACCAGATCGGCTAATGCTCCCAGGTTGATGCGATGTATTCCACCAGTTGACTGAAGACTTGATTATTGGTATATCGATCGGTCCAGCACGGATTGAAATAGAAGCCGGTTCGACAGGAAGCTTTTGAAAACGCAGTGCACCCAGGTAAATAAGGAACGAGATGAATACAGAGGTTAAACGAGCATCCCACACCCAAAAGGTGCCCCACATGGGTCTTCCCCGAAACCCCCCAGTAACTAAGGTTAACAACGTAAAAAAAGCACCAATTTCTGTACCGGTTCCAGAAGAGCGAAGAAAAAGGGGGTGTTTTGTTAATAGGAAAAGGAAAGTGTTTATAGCCGTAGCGATATAAACAAGAATACTCATCCGAGCCGCAGGAACATGTACATACGGAATACGAGAATTTCCACCTTGTTGAAGATCTAGTGGTGCTACCCGAAGACTTAAATGAATAGCCATCGCTGTTAAGAACAACCGAGATCCAATGAGAATTTGCGCGTAGCTTCTGGTCTTTGACATCAAAAAAGAAGGTTGTAATAACGAAACGGACATGTGAGAATTTGGTCCTAGCTAGTGGAACAAGAAAGACATGGATCTATATTCAATACGCAATCAAAGGATTTCTCCTGCTTTGTTTTCGCTCCGCTCGTGCGCGGCACTCCTTGCTCGCGGAGCGGCATACCGAAAAAATCAAGGTTTTGGAAGAAAAAAGAATAGAACGAAAGGAGAAGAGAACTTCGTATTTTGGGAATTCTCTAGGAGTCATGTTTAACCTTGAATGCTATTAATAAATTCTACAGCAATAGTCCCTCGGACTCGGAAAGTAATAACGAAAATGGCTAGCCCAATAGCGGATTCCGCAGCTGCCACCGTTAGAACCAATAAAGCAAATAATTGACCCATCATATCATCCAAAGAAACGGAAAATACCAAAAAGTTCAAATTCACAGCTAATAACATTAATTCTATTGACATTAACATAATAAGAATATTTCGTCTATTAAGGAGGATTCCCCAAATACCTAAAATAAAGATGATCATGGAAAATGTGAAATATTTGATAGGATCCATTTCGGAAACGTAGAATGTAAGAGAAATTCAAATGTTATAACTCCAGTACGATAACGAAAAAGCCCCCCCCATTAAGTTTCCCTTCTTTTAGGAAATCCAGCGAAGCGGCTCTTTAAGCCCTTTGTGGCGATAGCAATTACTGGCCTCGGATACAAATAAAAGAATATCGAAGTCCAAATTTGACTACTTAGGTTTTCCTGTGGATTCATGTGGAACATTGGAACTGCCTGGCGAGGGGGTTTCTTTCAAAACAGGCGTTACTATTACCCCCTTCCAACCAATTTATATTTTCATTGCCACTCTAATCGATTTCTTATATTTAATGATATCCTGGACTCTATAATAATTAATTAGCCAACTCACAAAAGAATAGATTATGAAGAGTACAGCATACATAAGAAAGAGCTTTAATACTAGAAGAAGTACCTTTTCTGCTCCTGGAATCGCCAAAAGGGAGGAAAGTCTCTCGAACATCTTGGCTTGAGAATTCTCGTCACGCTTTTTCATTCACGATTTTCTGTTATTGATTCCTCGTCGATTCTTCCCCTCGTTCCTTTTATCTTGGGCATCTCACTTGGAATGCAAAGCATTCTTTTCGATCTCCTATGTAGGCTTGCTTCGCATAAGCTACATAAGCTGCGGAGCGGTACACGGAACACCAATCCAATCTCAAGAAACATTAACTCAAATCACCCTTTTTTCTAAAAGTGTCCCCTAGTTGCTGGCTAAGAGAAGTGGCCCTGTTGAGCTTCTTGAGCTCAAGCGTTAGCTTGGAAGGTGTGCCCCTCACTTCTTGCCCCCATACACCTTCCACAAGTGGATAGAAAACCTTCAAGTTCTTTGCTTTGATTTTTTATTGTTGGGCTTTCTTTATTCTCGTCCACCAACCCCTTACTAGCACTAGCATGAGTGAGTGATCCGAAAGCCCTGCAGGTAAGAAAATGGCTTCCGAGGCTGAGAAAACATCCCCCCATTTTGAATTCGCCATAGCCCGGTCAAATTTCCTCATGTTGGGATCTTCTTCCCTACGCTACGGTTGGACCAAGTCAAAAACAGGCCACTATAACGTCAGTCATCCACTTCAGCTTGCGTAGTACACTCTTCGAGATCATCCATCCACTGGGTCCAATCACTAGAGCCACCAATCCGTTCGTTGTGCCTTCTTATTAAATATTAAAGTCACCCAACAAAAAGGCTCATTTCTGGACGTCCTAGAAAAAGAGTTCAGCCAAAAGTGCACTTTTTCTAACGTGGCAATTGCCCCATACTATGGACACGAAAGACTTCCATGCTTTGGCCACATCCTCTATTATGTAAATGAAATCTGCCTATATTCCTGTAGGAGTGTGACTTCGGGATGGAATCCTATCGATTGATAGAAAATCCCAAGAGTCGCAAAAATAGAGGCTTACGCACTTAACTCGCTCCTCTTTTTCATCCGCTGATCCGGGATCGGGCATTCCTCCTGTGAAGAGAGATTTGTTCAGCTCTCGAAATAGGTACTCCTCCGTCATCAATTCCCTCTCTAGGCGAATAAATCCTTCATTTTCTCTCTCATCTCTCGATTCAAAGTATGGGCTCTTTTTATTTCCATAGCCCTCTTTAGTAAGGCGATGAGTGGAGCCCGTCCTCTTTCTTATCATCTCCCCCTATTGCACCTCATATCTCTTTCTCCTATGCCTATCTTCGTAGGCGAGCAAGATGAACCGATCACTTCACCCTTCGATCAAAGGAATTGAATGAAAGGGGGCAGTCTCGATCTGGCAGAAGCACCAATAGCAGTAGCCATAGGGAGCGAGATCCCGACGTTCGTCAGCCTGATTCCGACCTCCTGTGCATGGACGCCCCGCCCCGTAACAGCCCTTCCGATTCGAGAACAGCCCTAAAGGCAGGATTCTAGGTTTATGCGTCTCCCGGCAGCAGACTCCGCTCTCAGATGTATCTATTGAAGCAGCACAAGCGAGATGCAGTTCCATCAATTCCGTAAAGATCGGAGGGCCTTTCTCCAGCCTTACAACTAGATTCAAGGAGTTCAACCCGGAGAAATTGCTCTGGCTCCGCCTCTCCTTTCCTCTGCCATTGATCAATGTGAATTAGCGCATGCGGAATCTTATAGTTGCGCCTTGAACAGTTTGATATGAGATGTGTTACGGATAACGACTGAGCTATTGAACAGGTACTGCATCTCGATCCGAAACAGCTACTGGAACTACTGATGCTGGTGGTGTTAGTAGCCATGATGCTAGGTAGCCGTGATCCACCAGCTCTTGCTTATGTCGGTCCCCACATAGTTGCAGCTTTCAATCAGAAAGAAGTAGACCAACGAAAAGGATGGTGGCTATTATCGCAATGGCGGTCTGGAAGATAACGAAATGGGGAATTCCGACCTATTACATCTTTAGTAGCCCCCAGAAATGATTGAGATAATGACTACTCTATCCACGCTCTTCCGTAGGTCGAGAAAGCAACCCTAGGTAGTGGTTATCCCTGGCCTGGTAGGTAGTCATTTTTCCAGTAGTACCTGTACCCTTTTAAGCCAGACATCCTCTTGCATCTGAACCAGAAGTGTCCAGATCTGGCATCTTTGCCTCTTATTGTTCAGGGTCCTCTAGAACCGCAAAACGGTTCGGGCTGACTAGGTCCAGTTGGGGCATTCCACTAGCACAACAAGTGTCCAGCTCCCCCCTTTGCCATTGTCACTACCGGTACCTGACCCCGTCGGCTCGACATTTTCGCAAACACCGACCCTTACTCAATAGGCTTCTCCAGCAAGGGCAGGAAAGGGGAGGGAGAGGTGCCCCGGGGGGAAAGGAAACACCACATTCGGCACACCGCCCTGTCGCTATATATAGACCAAGGAGGCGATGAATCACTAGCCGGGGGAAAGGGAAGAACCCATCCACCATACTATGAGTTGCACTACTCATGAGCTCTAGTTGAAAAGCCTATGAAGAAGACCGGTCAATCGAAAGTTTAATGAGAAAAGTCAAAAAGTGGTCCAGTTTTTAGAAGTGCCTAAAGACTGGTGCCGGCCTCACGCTGTTGATACTAAAGCTATGAATTAGGCCCCCGGAAAGAACTCAAACCATTGGTTGATCTCTACTATATACATGCAGCTGAGCTGGAATGCATGCCACAAAAATTCTTTTAGAATTTCCGCCTTTCATAATAATTGAAGTATGGAAGCACGGGACGGCAGGCTGAGAATGCATTCGATAGGACAAAGATGCGAAGGTTACGAAGTAAAGGCAATCTCTTTACTGTGGTTTACCGACCTTCCTTCCTACCTGGTGAATACGCCATACTATAGATCTCCCACTGCTGATGGTTCAATTTAATATAACAAAAAATCGGCTAGGGAGAGATGGAGCCACTGGACCTCGTCGGGACCTTCGATTCATTTTTCCGGGAGGATGCACTAGCAGGAGCCTTGATTGAAATTACTTTAGTCCCGAGGTTTGTCTGAAGGAGAGAGGACCACCAGAACTATGAGCTAAATAACGGACGGATGGAAGTTCACTCACAGACTTAGACCGCCATAGGAAGAATCAGAACGATGGAGAGACAGAGAAAAAAGAGGATAGGAATGCCAGCCGCTTGTAAGGGAGTCTTTGGTCTTTGGATCTTGGTCATCGTTGGTTCGCATCGTTCAATCAATCCCCGAATTAGCAAGCAGACATCTTTGTATGGAACCGCGAGGGTAGTTGTAGAAAAGGTTTTTTTGTTCGAATCCTTTACTCTAACAAGTAAGCAAGTAAACTACCTTTAGGGCGTACAATAACAATAAAATAAGTATATAGTCTTCGATGAAAGAAAGAGAACAAACAAAAAAATAATGGGAACACTCAATATTGATGATGCAAGCATTTCTGTATTAGATCCAAAGGTTTTTTCTTGACCTAGCAAGGACTTTTAAATATTGAAAGAAAGTAGAACCTAAAAAGAAGAACATCGGATGTTTATTTAGGTTTGGAACCCTCTCTTTTTTCCCCGTTCAAACAAATCTAAATGATTGCAGTTTTTCTATTTTGAATCGTCTTAGGGGCTGGATTATTTGTAACTGCATATTTATAATACAAACGCGGCGCTCCTTTGATTAATTAACATCTCTTTTTTCCCCTTTATTTAATCCGCAGGAGGATAAATTCAGGTTGCTGTTCAAGTTAGTGAAGTTATTTCATTGTAATTAGACCGGAATCACGCTCTGTAGGATTTGAACCTACGACATCGGGTTTTGGAGACCCACGTTCTACCGAACTGAACTAAGAGCGCTTTCTTATCACGGTAGATACGACTGTAAAGAAAAGGATTTTCTTTTTACCCCCAATACATCTTGCTTGCATGCATATAGTCTCATTAAAAAAAATATTTTTTATGTCCCCAATTTGAATCTAATTCAATGGGTCCCTCGTTACTGCCCAGAGGAGAAGTCATAGGTAGGAATGACAGGATTGGGGCCCGTGACATTTTGTACCCAAAACAAAGGCGCTACCAAGCAGCGCTACATCCCTTTCAATTGGTCTACGATGGTCATTGTAGAGAACCTCTGCCCTGTTTTCCACATCGTTATTTCCCCCATCGATATCAAATTTCTCTTGCCATTTCTTCTTTTTTGTCTTTATTGATTTATATACTCATCATCCCGCCGCTCCTACCAACGCTTACTTACTTATGAGCAAAAGGGGTTATAAAAAAAAGAATAAGCCCGCGAGGCTTTCCTGATAGAAAGAGTTGCATGCGAAAGAGATCCCAATTCCGTGTATCCGGTTAAGCAAGCCCTGCCGCCAGCTTCCACCCAGACAAAAACGTGAGCGCCTAGCGGCTTTACAAAAGAAAAAATAGAAGGGCTATTTCATAGCGCCAGGGGCGGAGCTTGAAGAAGCGAAACGAGCCTAGAGTAGCAGCCTATTACGTTTGTTTTTGGCCCCTTTACTTGATATTAGTAAAGCGCTAGCGCCCCTATAGAGTAAGGCTCTTCTGCTATCAATGAAACCGAAAGAAAGACAAAAACCCAGTGCGTTTTGTATAGATCGAGACTTGTAGCTTGATTCTTTACTCATTCCATACTGGAAAGAATTGCAGGAAATCGTTCGATAACACTTCTTACTATTTCTCAACGATATCCGATGATCAAGACAATTCCCGCGAAACTCTTTCATTTCATAGAGGTTTATTCTTATTCTTACAAAGCAAATAGCATTTCCTATTGATTTGTCCCCTGGACTGGACCTATTCTGATTCTGAATTATCCGTCGCTACGCTGTTCCCAAGGACTAGCAAAATCGAAATAGCGAAATTCTTGGGTCATCTCAATGGGTTCAGAAACCACACGTTTCTCTGGATCATCATAGCGTACTTCCACATATCCGCTCAGAGGAAGATCTTTTCGTAATGGATGACCCTCGAAACCATAATCCGTTGATATACGGCGTAGATCCGGATGATTGATGGAAGAAACACCAAACATATCCCAAACTTCTCGCTCCCACCGGCCAGCTGATGGAAATAGACTGACTACCGGAGATATTCGTGTTACTTCGTCTGCACTGGTTTGTACACGAATGCGTGAATTATACCGAGTACTCAGTAAATTATAGACCACTTCAAATCTTCGTTTTCGAGAAGGATAATCAACTCCGCAAATATCGATCGAAACTTGAACCCTTGTATAGGTATGCAATTTAAGAAAGCACAACAATTGAAATGGGCAGTCCGTATTGGTATCAGACCTATTCCCATGTTCTGATCTTTCCATTTTTTTGACCCATTTCTTGGGTAAAGTCTCCCAACTATATTTGAAAATGAATTGGTTATCCATAATGATTAAGATTCACTTGTAGTTCCGCTTCTTGCTCTAACAGAAAGACTTGCCGGAAATCTGGTTGGTCCAACCAAGAAAGGCATGGGAGTCTTTGGGCATCTCACAGGCAAGCTGACAGCTTACTTTTCGATCTTGTACCCGCGGCACTGAACACCCATCCAATCTCGATTGAAAAAAGAAAAAAAGTCAGCCAGTGAAATTATTCACTTCCTTTGTGAAAGTTAGAATCGCACTTTCACAAAGATCGATTCATTTATCTATGCGTATTGTGTGTGAGCGAATGAGGTGTGACCGAATGAGCTTGTCGGATCCGCTGCTTCTCAGGAAGACCTCGGACTGAGTCTATTTACGAAAAAAGAAGCGAAGTGGACTTTGCCTTGAACGAACAATTCTTCCTTTGTTGAGATAGAGTCGACAGACTAAGCACCAACTGGATCGCCTACGAACAAAGAAAGTACGCACAAAGACATTAGAAACTCATTTCTGTGGCCGATTGATTCACAAAATGAACTCCTCTTTCAAGAGAGAAGGGCGACAATAAGACAAATTTAATCAAGAAATGCACTTTGCCAGGAAAAGGAGAAAGATAAAACGGGTTGGGCGGGAACAAGAAGTGGGGAGTCTCATGTTTGGGCGTTCCAACAATTTCACATGTTCCTAAAATCGGCATTCATTCTATTAAGTGACTCCCAGTTCCGGAATCGGCCATTGTTCTACCAGTGGTGTTCAGGCCCTTATCAAAAATGTTAATTGAAAAAAGAAAAAATTAAGGGGCACTTGTTCCTACTAAAGAAGCAGAGGCAATAGAGGCATAGGTGGTTTAAGAACCAATCTGGAGCCAGTTGTTTACCTTGTCGGCTCGGAACCAAAAGCATCAGTATCAGTCCCCCAGTTGCAGTTTATTCTATTGATCTAGAGCCAGCTAGAGTATAGATGGAGGCAGCAGAAGCTGTGGTTGAAGACCCGGTTAATCAGTGGAAGCAGCAGCCCACCAATCGTTTAAGAAAGAGGGGCAGAGCAAGCAGAGGCAAAGGCACCACCATCTCTACAGCATTCGTTTCAACAGCAAAGGCCTAGTCAGAGGTGGGTAGAGCAGAAGCGAGGAAGGCAGAAGCTTCACCAATTTTAGTCGACCCAGAAAAAAGTAGCAAAGGGAGTTTCCGCGGCATCCAGTGGATCAGCGGCAGAGGCGGATTGAATCAGATCCAATTGACCCGGCGGAAATGCGGATACAGCTGCATCTAAGCTAATGTAAGTTGTTGATTCAGCTCAGTAGTCGGCCCCGTCAGAGCACCAATTGAACCAGTCCTAGCCGGCATCCCGAGGAGGCGCTCCTGTTTATGTTACGAGAAATGGCTATGTTTTGATAGAGTGCATTGCCTGTTGTTCTTAGCATCCCTCTCTCACGAAAGATGTGCAATAGTCTTTTTTTTAAAAGGGGTTACCCCCCATAAACACCATTCACAGACCCGTATACTATGCAAAGGCAAAGAGATATTATATATATTTTATAGTGGAGGGGATCATAATCAGATCAAACGAAGCTCGATAGGCGCCCATGCATAGCTCAGCGCCTAAGAAAAGTTGCAGTACTTGGCCGAGTTGACTCATCAGTAGTAGTTCTACCAATTTATATTTTTGATTCCGTTGAAGAACCACCGGTTTTTTTCACTACTTGCAATCCGAGCAGCAGATCCAAATGCTTAGCTACCAGTAGCATCCGAGCCAGATCTTAACCAATGGATCCGGCTGCTTTCCCGTATTCCCTATTCCGGCATTAGAATGTTCCGACCCTTGAATGGATTTCTCAATTCAACATTGAGCCGGCCCCGCTTTCCTCTCCCGCGGCAAGAGCTCGTTCGCCAAGTCCGAACTCCCACTTTATCGTCGATGACGGCTCTCTTCGATGCTAGCAACCGCGTTTGACCCTTTTCCGCGCTTCTTTCAATTTCCTTACATTCTAGCTGAAGGAGAGACTTTACCTTTACTTAGAGAGGGGCAGCAATACTACTACGCTCTTCCGTGCTCGTAGGTTGACTTCCCTTATGCATCCAGCCGCTTCACTAATGTGAATAGGTTATACAGAAGGGTGGGTTGGTTATATACTCTTATGCGCGTTCCTTCTTCGAACCTTTTGGTATGTATTGCCCCCTAACTATAGATCAGATCCACCAGACGAGAAACTCAATTCCGCACTGCTGCTGAGTCGTCGGACTTATCCACCAAGGGATTCGTAGAATTTCTGTGGATTGCGTTGGAGGAAATCCACCAAAGCTAGGCAGATAGATAGACTCCTTTCCCGCTGCTAAGGGGGAGCAAGAAACTAAATTAAATCTTTTTTTTAATCAGCGCCCCCTTTTGGGTATGCAGGTACTAAGAGTCTTCTCACTACCAACCAGCAGACATCGTCTGGCTGGGTCTTGCCGGTATCAACAACAAGAAAAACAACCAAATGGAAACAGCAACTAACTATGGCTCTTGGCCCAGACAACGCCCTAGGCTTAGGGGAGATCGGAGCAACAGGGAACGCCTAGACGACGTTTTTATTCCTGGGCTGCAGTAAGTAGATCGAGAGGTCGTTCCGCCCCTTGTCCCCGAATATGGGTAATATGTTCTCAAAAAAAAGTTGCTCCAATCTGACCTAGCTGGCGAGCGATCCCAGTTCGCGGCAGAGAACAAGACAGCAAGCGAGCGTACCTTTGTTCGCTTCTTCTCCACCAAGCACGGAAGTTTAAGGATAACTGTAGGTCGGTGGCTGCCTAAGGAAACTCCGATTCGATCCGCCCCCCCCCGGCTGGGAGGCATCTAACTCATCCCGATCACAAGGAGAGGTTCACCATGATGGGGGTACTTCTTTTTGGAAAGAATTAAATACATAGGGGACCATTCTTTTGTTGCGGCATGCTCCTCAGATTTACGGATTCGCAGGGGGCCTCAGGCCCCACTTAGTTGACTGACAATGACAAAGGCTTGCGAAACTAAGTAAGGCCTTTCAAATTGAATCTTAAGTAGTCTCTCAGTGGTGCGAAGCGGCTTTGCCCCGGGGCGAAAGGTTAGACCTTAGAAAGTCAGCGAACAGCGGTTCTTCTATATAGGTATGGCGTTCCCCCCTTGACTCTCCTAACGTCGAGCTAAGTGACTTCGTAACCTTTTCATAGCGTAGTAGAATGAAGGCTACGCACCGACGCTCTCTTATCTATTAGCCTAAGCGTCTTCGCTAACTCGCTCGCCTACTATACCCTACTAATGTATTGTATAGTAGGGTAGGCTAGGCTAACTCAGCCGCTTACTTCTAAAAATGTAGGGCTAAGTAGCGCCTTTTCCTTTTTGAATAACCCATTCTCATTATCTTTCATAAGTAAAGTAGGCGAACCTATACTATAGGTCCTTAGTAGGCGTTGACAAAGAAGAACAGCCGGTTAAAAGACAGCGAAGATTTTTTTTTTAATAATATATATATAGGCCAGCTTGACAAGCTACCCTTCCTCTTGATCTGAGGTGCGAAGAGAAGCATCTCTTTTTTATGACTTCCACTTATCGATCCCGGCCCGGAAAAGTGACCGACCAGGGCCCTATCGATGAATGAAAGAGAGGGTTTATGAGCCCTAGCCCTGTAAGCCCACACCTGTGTAGAGTAGATCGTTCAACACCTGCGGCACAAACCCATTTTTGACCTATTGGTCCTAGTATCATAGGCGACCGAACGGCCGCCCCCTAATTACTAGACCAACCTGCTATAATAATTCCATAAACACCTAGCGAAGATATGGCAAACAAATAAAGTAGCCCTATGTTCGAATCTGACAATACCATACCATAATCAAAAGGTACAACGGCCCGAGCAACCAGACTTAACATAAATGTAGTCACTGGAGCCATTCTAAAAAGGGAGAAATTAGCACTACTTGGTGAAATAGGTTCTTTTAGAATCAATTTCAAACCATCTGCTAGAGGTTGTAACAATCCGAACGATCCCACTACATCAGGACCCTTTCGACGTTGCACAAAAGCCATTACTTTACGTTCAGCTAGCACTAAAAAGGCTACTCCTAGTAGAAGTGGTAGAATTATTCCAAGTATTTCGGCTGGAACAGCTATGTACGTTTTCGATTTTCTATTCACTCATGATCTGGCCTGGTCGACTCGATCATGATATTTCACTCATGATCTGGCCCGGTCGACCCAATCATGATATTGAAGGATGGGACCTTTTCTCGAAAAACTCCGGATCCAGAGAAGAGTTGAAGATGGTGCAACATCGAATCCTGTTACCCTACTTCGAATGGAATCTTAGCCCGCCTCACTTGCTTTCTGTACTGCACAAGGGCCATAAGGGCATAAGCGAAGTCAAGGGATTTCCTTCTAACTAGTGGCTGAGAGTAAGCAAGCTACCTTCATTCAACAGATTTGTGGTTGAGTCAATAACATGCTCTGGGTCGGGAATCTTTGCTCTTCTCTTTTGCATTTCCGCTGCCTGCCTTCTTCTTTGTGTCCGTCCGTATCGCAAAGCTGGTCGACGCCAGCTGTAATGGTTGAAAATAGGGGGCCAACCAAGACCCCTACTCTAATAAAGCTCTGTTCGATAAAGCAAACGATTCGTTCCGACAACTTCGGACCAGATTAACCCTTTAGAATTCGCCGATCTTACAAAATCGATCGGGCGGGCTGGTTGGGAAGGGGTGATTAGCGGAGAAAAGAATCGCTGAGAGATAGATTCTACTATTTAGTCAGGACGAATGAGTGGCTGTGCGGCATGCTTCGGAGGAGATTGACCCTTCCCCGAGTCAGTCCAGTCGGAAAGGGAAGGGCCCGCTGTCTAGACTGCATTTCGGGCGCTTTATTCATCATACATTTCAACCAAAAATACAACCCTGTCAAAGGTATCTAACCTTCCTTCCTTATGAGTGGAAATCCAATCCCGTTTTGTCCTTTTTGCATAAAAATCAAGCTAATATATATATATATTTTAAACCCGTTCTTCCGACCTGAAAAGCGCACAGTTTATCCTCCAAAAATGACCTTCTCCAGTCGGGGAACGCATGAGATATTTACCTAAACCAAGTAGGTCCTTGAGCGGATCCCACGTTAGCCCCAAGACGTTGGTCTCTAACTAGAAAAGTAAATGCTTGAGCTTGAGTGAGAAGGGCCTCCTCCCCCCGCAGGTATTTTGCCTGTATGGTGTTTACCGGGTGGGACCCTCGATCCAGAAGGTATGCCACTATCAGCTTCTATACATGTCTGCCTCCCTTGAAAGCTCTTGGTGCTGCGACTATCACCGGTAAGTTGCGTCGGATCAACATCGGGATTAGAATCAACTGCAAAAGAAAGAAAGTCAACGCCTATTTGCTCTGGATCTACTGGCCCGGACGCTGGAATCTATTCCACCGCAAACAACCGAATATACTACTGCAGGATCTTCCGCAGCTTCTGTTGTTATTGCTCCCACCTGTCACTACGCCACCTCCGCAGCTGGGACTGGAACTGCTTCCGCATCTGGTACTCCCCAACCTTGTCTATCTATCCTTAGAAGTAGGGCGAGTGTCTAAAGACCGGGTTATCTCTCGGAATCAGGTTATTCACTGGGCTGTTAAGCCATCGAGTCTTCTAGGGTTGATCGACCCGTTTCAAGAGGATTCATCCAAGACTCTAGATCTCGTTAATTCTAAGGTAGTTTACTTGCTTACTTGTTAGAGTAAGGAAGATGAGAGGAGGGCAGGCTTTAAGGCATATAGAGTTGGCTGGTTATGGGTCTTTACCATCCCTGCAGCTACTGCGGGTGCCCGGAATTCATGGATTCTCTGGTAGAGGGGAGTCGAGGTGGAATTATTCTATTGTGGGCTGGCTTAAAAGAAGCTCCCAATTGCAGTAGGAGTAGGCTACTTGTTTCATGGCTTTAATTTGAGCTCTTCAGATCCTGAATCTCCATAAATGGGTATGACTGGTTAAGGTGACCAGCTTTGTGCGGCAACCGCAAGTTAAGGTACTCCGGATTTGTTATAGCGCCACCATTTCACAATATGCATTGTCCGGGAAAGCTAGTTTTGGGATTTCTGTTTTGTCCTACTGACGCTCTTCTATGAAAGTGGGGGCTTGACTTTAACTGGTCTGTTAAAGTCTCCTTGCTACGGCCTTTTTTTTATATCCCTAGCTCGGAGGGTTACTCGAATCTTTCGTTTTTGTACTCTACTCGTTCCTTAGCACAAGCGCTAAGCGATAAGAATTCCTTGAAGGTCCAATTAATTAATAGTAATTGGAGGACGGTTAGTGTCTGTTCTGCATGACTCTGGAACGTTATAGCTAAGGAGCGGATTTCAGGGTCCCTTGACTTGCCAAACGGTTTCCGGTATGCCTATACAGTAAGTCTTTACACACATGATAGTGGCAGCCAGGTTATCGACGATTCTACAATAGGCGGCAGCTGGAAAACCCGACTTAGCGAATCACTTCCAGGCTGGCATTAAATCTTTCTCGTGCCAGTGGCTCTTGTGCGCCCCATTTATGCTGGTGGCATACCGTACCGTATTGTGCTGAACACTCACAAAAGCCGCGGCCTTCCGCTATGTTAGACCCTCCCCTAGAAGTACAATGGTTGGTCCCTCCGGAACTGGTAATCTCCGTTTGACTTGAAAGGAGCCTTGTTCAGCAGGTGCGCAGCAAGTATTCTTTCACAAGTTTGGCGCAAGTCGTACCTCCTTAGCTACTTGTACAAAAAAACTAGGGCGCTATACGGAAGTTCGTGCCTGCTTATCCCGGCTACAATAACTATCGAACAGCGATCCATCTGAAGAATGGCGCTCGTATATCCCTAGGCGTGGGTCTGTACTTTCCCCTATTAGAGAAGGGCGGGGTTTGGAACCCTCAAGCAAGACATGATCCACATAATAAGACATCATAGCGCCTAGAGATACAGGTGCGGTTCATCGCGTTACTTATCCAAGCGTGTTGCCGGATAGTCGGATATGCCGTACTCTGATTTTTATGAGGTTAGGAACCATTTGCTGTTACCAGCATTGCTCATTATTAGGTAACGCATTCCCGTTTATCGATTTTAAGGTTAGGGTGACACGTTGTCGCTTTCGCTTTAATCTTTAATAATGAATGATATGGAGTCATGCAAGGAGCGCGTTTTACTAATATAATAGAAAGGGGCTTTCACCATCTATTTCTGCCCGAACTCTTTCTGAGTTTCCCTCCTAGCGAACGGGGAAAGCTTATCCCTCACTCGCATTCGCCTAATCGAGCAGAACGCCACTCGGCGCTCATCCTACAACAGGTCCCGCCTATAGTTATAGTGTCGAACACACATAAGTATAGGTTTTGTTGTCCTTACGACGGCTGTCAAAGACCAGCTCTTTGCACTTCGCGACCCTATCCGAGTATGTGCTTAGTGCAACGCCCCATAGAACAATGAAGTAATGTATCCATACGCCCCGAAAAAAAAACTTGTTCATTTATGTTACCTGTTGTGGACCTTCAACGTTTCACCTTTCATAGATCTGGGAAAGGCTTTTTTGGTTTGGGAAGTGACGTTGAGGCTGGGCACGTGCGATAAGTAATAAAGAAAGCAAAGGGAAATCGGAGGAGTTAGAGAAGGGAACAATGGGCATCCCTGCCTGGAAAACTAACAGTAGAGTGACGCGAAGGACCTCTAGCAACTCTACTACCGCCTTTCCCACCAAAAAGCTAACCCAACCGAAGGAAATTACATAAGGTCTGGAAAGGGCTGTAAAGAAGATAATTCCTTCCTCCCTTTCTTCCCCTGTTCCGGAGATAGATATAGCCCTCTCGAAACCTAGCTGTTAGAGTTTTCTTTTTTTGGGGGGTAATAATAAACTGAATCCCCGAATGGGTACTTGAACCCTTCTCCTGCAAGGTATAGAAC
>JAZGTL010000286.1:0-118062 GCA_037349345.1 Oemleria cerasiformis | reverse complement strand
GAAATTCCAACGCTATATAGAGACAAGTGTAAAAACACTTGGAAATCCCTAAAAATAAGGAGACAACACGCTGGAACAGCTGGAGATGCATCAGAACATGTTTCGGTGGCCCGCCACCGAAACAGGGAGTCAAAGATCGCGGTCAAAGCTGGTCAAAGGTGCTGGGAGATATCTTGGAGATGGCTTCGGCGGAAGATCACCGAAACGGAAGAATCTGATGGGCGCAAGGTAGATTCGGTAGGCGCGCTCCAAAAACTGGGACAGAAGCTTCCTGGGCTGTTTTGTCTTCTTCTGGGCTGGGCTCCATCGTTCGATGGGTCTCCACCGAATTGATTTGTTCTTTCTAGTGGCTTCTCTTGTTTCTTTAATAACTTATTCGTTATAACTCCGATTGAGGTGATTCTTTCGTCCAAAGTCTCATAATTTCATCATCTATCTAATTATGCACACTTCTTACAAATATATTATTTTCTCAAATTGCATATAACAAAATATTAACAAAACATAAGTAAAGGGATATTAAATCATGTATAATACATGTATTAATTATGACCTAATAATCCTCTCCTGAGAGTCCATGAAATTTTGGGATCATATGAATGGTTCCTGACTTCAACTCAAAGTTTTCCACAGTAGATGGTGGAAAAACAATAGGAAACTTATCCTCAGAGACATGAGGAGTAGCATACTCCTTCAGAAGTCGTGGTGTAGGGTTGGCAAGGACACGTTCCTCAGCCATTGGAGTTGATGATGGCAGGGATGCTTGTGGAGATGTGAATTGTGGTGAAGTTGGCAGAGAAAGGAAGGTGATCCTCTGAGCTTTGTAGGAAGGGGACGGTTAGTGAGAATGAAGCTCCAATTGCCATTTGATGTATGCAAGTTGTTCAGCAGAGAACGAGTTGGACATAAACTTTGAAAGAGTAACAAACTTGAATTAGTAACCTAAAGCAATGGACACCATTGAGGGACACGTACCCGGCCAAAAACTTGTTGGTAAAATTAGAGAACAAGAAATATGCAATCTAATTCTAACATTTATAATCCTTGCAAGTGCACAAATTGATTAAGATAGTGTAGCAGAAAAGCAAGGGTCGATCCCCCGAGGACTTGTGTCAACGTGATATCCAATTATTATTTTAGATTTAGCTAACTCAAACAAGACTCAACAATAATGAAATAAATGCAAAAGAATACTTAGACCTAGATTCACACCAGTTAGATATGCAGAGACACCTAAACACAACCTAAGACACTAACTTACAACACAAGAAAACGCTAAAGACTCAATAAGGACTCTAACAAAGAAATTACGGGAAAAAAGGGGTGAGGGTTAATGCTTTTGGAAATGAGAATCTTGAAAGTAAATAGAAACTTAAAGTGTAAGAAACAAATTAAGCAGCAAGGTTGATTTCGATTAAAACTAGGTATTAAGTCGAACTAAGGCTAACTATCCACCACTAACCATTACAAGTTCTTAACAAGATTTCCAAGGTTCCATTACTATGAATTAACTGAATCTAATGCCAGTGCAAAGGTCCACTCAAGGTCAAATCACACATTTTATTTACTTCTTAGTTCCTATGTAGCATGCTTTCTCGGCTCACTACCACAACTAATCAAAGAATGCATTAAGCATGAAAGGAAATCTGACCAATCACACAACCCCTAGAAAAGTGATGTGCAGTCATAAGTTGTCATGAGTTGGATTACAAGTAAGATCTAAAGCCACTGCCGTTGGTGCCAAACAATCACAAGAATATAGGAAATCAATCAAGCAATCATTCACCTATAGATTATGCAAATAAGATGACTAAACTCATAAGCATAAACTAAGATCATTACGCACAGTAATCACAATCATATTCAGTATTCATAACAATGTAAACCAAGAGCCAAAATCAAGTTAACAAACTACATGGCTAGGGCTTCAAGCAGCCCTAGTTCTATGAAGAACTACTCACGCATCTTATTGAAATCAATAGAACAAGTCATGATTACAAATTAAATATGAAAGGGAAGAAAAGAAAACATTAAAAGCAATGGCAAGCCAAGGACACGTCCAAGCACTCTCCTCCACTCTATGCGTTAAGCTCCTCTTCCAAACCACGAACAAAAGTAAAAACGCAAAACTATCTAAAACAGAAAACTATGCGGCTACAAAAGGGTGGAACCCTCAACTGGCGTTAAAACATTATTTAAATAGACCTAGGGCTTCCCATAAAAACTAGGAATTGAAACTGACAACAAAAAACCTAAAATAACCTTAATGAAACCCTAAGACTGCCTTCCTAGCTTAATAGGGACACCGGCTTTTGGAATTGAGAATATTGAAAGTAAACAGAAACTTAAAGTGCAAGAAACAAATTAGGCATCAAGGTTGATTTTGATTAAAACTAGGTATTAAGTCGAACTAAGGACAACTATCCACCACTAACCATTACAAGTTCTTAACAAGATTTCCAAGGTTCCATTACTATGAATTAACTGAATCTAATGCCAGTGCAAAGGTGCACTCAAGGTCAAATCACACATTTATTTCCTTCTTAGTTCCTATGTAGCAGGCTTTTCCGGCTCACTACCACAACTAATCAAAGAACGCATTAAGCATGAAAGGAAATATGAGCAATCACACTACCCCTAGAAAAGTGATGTGTAGTCCTAGGTTGTCATGAGTTGGATTACAAGTAAGATGTAAAACCACTACCATTGGTGCCAAACAATCACAAAAAGATAGTAAATCAATCAAGCAATCATTCACCTATAGATTATGCAAATAAGATGACTAAACTCATAAACATAAACTAAGATCATTACGCACAGTAATCACAACCATATTCTGTATTCATAACAATGTAAACCAAGGGCCAAAATCAAGCTAACAAACTACATGGCAAGGGCTTCAAGCAAGCCTAGTTCTATGAAGAACTACTCACGCATCTTATTGAAAACAAAAGAATAAGTCATGATTACAAATTAAAGAAGAAAGGGAAGAAAAGAAAACACTGAAAACAATGGCAAGCCAAGGACACGTCCAAGCACTTTCCTTCACTCTCTGCATTAAGCTCATCTTCCAAAAGCACGTACAAAAGTAAAAACGCACAAACTGTCTAAAACTGAAAACTATGCGGCTACAAAGGGGTGGAACCCTCAACTAGCGTTAAAACATTATTTAAATAGACCTAGGGCTTCCACTAAAAACTAGGAATTGAAACTGACAACAAAAAGCCTAAAATAACCTTAATAAAACCCTAAGACTGCTTTCCTAGCTTAGCAGGGACACGGGTTGGGGTAGGCCGCGGGCTTGAGGCGTGTCAAGAGACACGATTGGGATTTGGCTGAGAGCTCTGAAGGACTCGCCATGGCTCCTTTGGGGCTAGTTCTAGGACTCGATTTAGGGTACATATGAGGTATCTTTGAGACATGTCAAGGACACGTCTTGGCACGAACCTTAACTCACCTTAGACTTGATATGCTGGTCCTCAGACATGACTCTAGGACCCGGATCGCTTGATTCGAGGTTCTTGATCCTGGCCTTAAATAGGGCGCATGGCTTCAGATCAGGACTTGATTTAGGACCCGATATTGCAATGAAAACAATTTCCTCATTATAACTCCAAATTGAGCCATTATTTTTTGCATTCTTCTCAGAATATCCCTATCTTTCCAACTCTGCACAAGGCTCACAAAATGCATCACTTTCTACTATTAATGGCACATAAGTGCTCAAAAGACAAGTGGCATTAAGTAGCATCTAAAAGATGTATAAATAATGACTGAACAAAGAGCTCCATTCTTTTTTGTGCAACTTGTGATATTGAGACAGAAGAAGAGATATGTCAAATTCTGGGTATTAAAAAGCAAACAGGATTTGGCAAATATTTGGGTTTGATGGCAGACTTTGGCACTTCTAAGAAGGCTGTTTTTGAGGAAGTACGGGCTAGAATTGAAGACAAAGTCCAGGGATGGGCTGAGCAATTTTCATCTCCTGCTGGCAAGGAGGTGTTGCTAAAATCAGTGGCTATGGCGATGCCTATATATTCTATTTCATGCTTTCTACTTCCAGTCACAGTGTGCAATGATATCATTTGAGTCATGGCCAAGTTCTGGTAGGGCGGTACCAATCAAAAGAAAGGGATACATTGGGGGTCTTGGGACAAGCTTACTCAAAGTAAAGGCGATAGGGGAGCTAGGGTTCAAAGATTTGAGATTTTTAATATAACTATGCTAGCTAAGATTGGTTGGAGATTATTGAGAAACCCATAGCCAATCCTTGCTACGGTATTGCAGGAAAAGTACTTTCCTGGGTAGTGTATATTGGAGGCCAAGGAGGGACGTGGTGGATCCTGGGGCTGGAAAGGAATTATCCAAGGGCTCCAAGTATTGAGGGCAGAGGTGTGGTGGCGTGTGGGATATGGAAGTCAGATTAATGTACTTTCGGACCCTTGGCTTCCTACTAGACGCCCTTTCAAGCCTATTTCGAGACATGGATTCATGCCGGGAAAGGTTCAGGAGTTAATTGATGTTGAAAAGAAGTGCTGGAAGAGTGATACTAT
This sequence comes from Oemleria cerasiformis, assembly GCA_037349345.1. NCBI lineage: Eukaryota > Viridiplantae > Streptophyta > Magnoliopsida > Rosales > Rosaceae > Oemleria > Oemleria cerasiformis. The sequence continues at coordinate 113,509 of JAZGTL010000286.1, read as the reverse complement.
TAATGAACTGTTTGAGCCTACAGAAGCTCAATGCATACAAGCCATTCCCATCAGCTTACTTGGCTCACAAGACAAGCGTATTTGGCACTATATGAAGTCTGGAAATGACATTGTAAGCTTTGGTTATGAGTTGGCAAGGGAGCTATTATGTAATGGAGAGTTTAGAAGGAGAGGGACTAGTGAGCCAAGTACATGGCGAAATGAGTCGAAGGTGTGGGAAGCAGTTTGGAGATTGGAAGGTCAACCGAAGGTTTCTATATTCGTTTGGCGGGCTTGTCGAAATTTTTGGGGCAGTCCGAAGCAATCTTGCCTGTAGACATGTGGAAGTGGTCAACGTGTGACCTTTATGTGGCGATGAAAATGAGACACATGTACATCTTTTCTTTAAATGTAAGTTTGCTGAAATATTTTGGTTTGATAGCCCATTACAGATTAATCTGAGATCAGTGGAAAGGGAGGATTTTCTGGGGTACTGGCAATATTTCCTGTAGATTTTTTAGCAGAATGTGAATGCCAAATCTGCTCTGCCGCTCCTGGCTTTAAGGCTGTGGCGGATTTTGAAGTGCAAAAATGCAGCTTGCTTCAAAGATGAGATCATTTCCCCTGATGTTGCCATTCAGTTGCTGTTATCACAGGCCCAGGAGGTTAATTGGGCGAGATTGGAGAAATACCAGGCAGTGCAGCAGACACCTCAACCTGCCAAGGAAGTTGACTGCTACCATGGTCGGCGGTGGCCGCCGGCAGGCTGGTGGAAGGTAAACTGTGATGGTGCTTTCAACAATGATTCGAGGATTGGTGGATATGGATGGATTCGGCGTTCTTCCCTTGGCTGCTTTGAGGCAGCATGGGGCAAATGGGGGCTGCCTTGTCATAGTAGTTTACAAGCTGAGGCCATTGCCCTGCGCGAAGCGATATTAACCTACACAAAGGACGGATGCAAGCTGGTAATTTTTGAATCTGATTCGCTGGTGTTGGTGAGGGTGTATGCCTAGACGCAGATATTGAGGGGATTGTGTATGATGTCATACAACTTCAAAAACATATTGAGGTTGCCAAGTTGCAGTTCGTTCCAAGGAAGTATAATGCCGATGCTCATGAAGTGGTGAGGCATGTTTCAATTACTAAACGGTGTCATGGATGGGAAGGGGTTGAACCTCCCTAGTTATTTAATATTTTAGCATATGATGTAAACATTTCGATCCGTCTTTAATTTATTGATGATTTCTTTGGAAAAAAAAAATTTACATCTCCTCATTCAACCATGGAATAGTGGTTGCCTTTTCTATTGACTATAGCTGCAACTTTGGTGCCAAACCATCATGCTCCATTAAAAAGTTAGCCTCTAAATGCTTCAAGAAGTGCCTATATTCTGTATAGGGAAATAATAAGTCCACTGTCTCGATTAAACCTTTGTGCTTGCCCTTTCATGAAGAGATAACCATGAGAGTTATCCATCTTCAAATCTACCATAAGAAGCTCCAAAAACCATCTCAGAGTTTCAAAATTGTCAACCTCGCATACTTCATATGCCACTGGGAAGATTCCATTATTGGCATTTATCCCTATAGCAGACAAAAGTTGACTAGGTGAGGGCCTTTGATCTAGCAACCATCATGACCCATGAATGGTCTACACCCATGCAACCAACCTTGTTTACAAGCTCTAAGCAAATGTATATTCGTTGAAAACTTGACCTCCTAACTCAGACTTAACCACAACAGTAGAACCCACATTGCTCTTTTTCAATGCTTCACAATAATCCCAAAGTAATTCATACGGTTGGTGATACGTACTTTTAATATTTTCGATTGACATATTTCGAGCCCTATACCATGTACGTCTAGAAGGCATGTATCCAGTTTTCTAATATTTTACTAGCAAAATCAGTTGCATTAGCATGTATATTGAAGTTCCCTTTGCCACATGTATGTTCATCATCCAATTCTTTTACTTGCAACCACTTGCTTCCATGTACACTTGATGTAAAGTAATAAGGGATTTCCAAAGTAACACTTTCATAGTTGGAACTTACAAATCTCATCTATATACCTTGCTTCTAATCATTTGCAAATTATTTGGCACTTTTAAATTTTTTATTTTTAACTAATTTTATGCAAATTTCTTGTAACTTTCAAATTTTTCATCAATACACTAGTAAAATTCGACTCAACTTAATATGCTCTCAACTCTCGTCGAAAGGACAAAAAATAATAAAGCCCAAGAACTAAACATTGAGGCGGACGCTAGCCTGGCCCAAATCCATTGATTTTGTCTATTGACAACTTTCCCCAGGGGTAGAGCAGTCGAAGCTGCGGAAACCCTAAAATATAGAAACAAAACCATGATTTTCAATTATTACGAAGGCTAATTCTGTCAGTAGGTGGAACAATAAAATAAAAAACCCTTCCATCAAAACCCTAGGCTCCATATCCCCTCGTCATATCAGGGTTCTTGCCTCCGTCTCTTTGCCCCTCGCAAACCAGACCCCTCTTGCGGCTGCAACTGAAACTCCCAAATGGTCTCTCTCTCTCTCTTTCTCTCTCTCTCTCTCTCTCTCTCTCTCTCTCTCACTTCCTCACTCATCGATTTCACATCTTGTTTTGTATTTTAGTTTTATCGTGCTCTTGTTATTTGTTTCGTTTTTCTGATTTGTTTTTGGGGCTCTGAAATGCAGGCTTCAGAGAAGAAGTTAGCGAACCCCATGAGGGAGATCAAGGTCCAGAAGCTGGTCCTCAACATCTCCGTTGGTGAGAGTGGAGATCGACTCACCAGGGCCGCTAAGGTAGCTATTGCTATCCTCACTACCCATCTCACACAAATCCCATACCTCCTCTTAACTGAAACTTATTGAAGTAATAGAACTTTTATTCACTGTTTTGGTTGATATATACTTACAGGTGTTGGAGCAACTCAGTGGGCAAACACCTGTTTTCTCCAAAGGTAACAATTTATTGTCTTTTATTCGGAATTTATTTTTGCATGCCATTACCTCTCTGAACAATAGTTTGGTTTAGTTGGGTTTCTTTCCTCAAGTGAAAGATATATAGCCAATCTAATGCAAGTAAATAAAATATTTGTGCAATTTTGAATTTTAAATTTTGGGTTTCATATTGTTTAGGAATAGAGGGGTAGGAAAGGAAATCTAAATCTTGTGAAAATTGCTGGGTGTAAGAAATAAGAATTGATTCAAAATCTGTGTTGTGTCGTTTGGCATTAGTTTTTGAATGTGAATATGTCTTCAAATGCATGAGGAGTCTTCTGATATTTATTATTGGTGGTTGGCTCTGTTTTTTTGGTTTGTATGTCCCTATGTTTCATTACTAAGCCTAAATTGTGGTTATTTAATTGTTTTTGAATTGAAAATATTTGTTCAGTGAAGGGCTGGTTTGTGCCCCAATACATTGCTTCAAAGCAGGAAGTTAAATGGAGTGTGGGTCGGGTTTTACCCTTGTTTGTTTAGGCTTTCTAATTAGATATTCAGAGGTTATACACATAGGTGGCATGGAATGGTGTACTTTGGTTTCAAACTATTATATGCATTGTTGTTAAGGAGTATAACTGAATTGATCGCTGAGGTTGTTAAATCCGTGAAGGGTCTTAAAGATATTGAACAGAATGTGTGGATATGGTTGTTTGTTTGATTCTTTCTTTAGTCTGCTTCATATTGTAGTCTTATGTAATTTTCTGTTTGGAAATATATAGCAAGGTACACTGTCCGGTCCTTTGGTATCAGGCGTAATGAGAAGATTGCCTGCTACGTCACTGTCAGGGGTGACAAAGCCATGCAACTTTTGGAGAGTGGGTTGAAGGTGAAGGAATATGAGTTGCTACGAAGGAACTTTAGTGATACTGGTTGTTTTGGATTTGGTATCCAGGAGCACATTGATTTGGGAATCAAGTAAGTTGCTTTATTTCCCCACATTTGTTTATTCATTTTATTTCACTAACATTTGAATCATTAATCCCAATATTTACTTTGATTTCATGTCATTTGAAGTTGCTTGTTGTTTACTCATGAAAGGGTTTGTTATCGTGATGGGTATTTTTTAATGATAATATTCTGCTGAGCAGAGTGTAGCAGTTTGCATGTGTGGTTTGTTTTTGTTTTTTAAATTTTCGTGTCATTTGACATTTGAGTCTAGGAAAACAATCCGTAGTTTGTTACTTATATGTCCTGGAAGTGGTTGGGACATATGGTATGCCAATTTGTTTCAGCAACTTGGATGAATTTGACGTATTTAGCTTTCAAATTCGTTGTCTAGTCCTATTGAAAAAAGTTATCGCTTTTCGTGTCACCTGCATCCAATTGCATTTGCTGGTTTGGGATTCTTCTACTGGTATTTATGATTGCTCTTTTACAGGTATGATCCTTCTACTGGTATTTATGGGATGGATTTCTTTGTTGTTTTGGAGCGTCCTGGTTACCGTGTTGGTCGTCGCCGCAGATGCAAATCTCGGGTTGGGATTCAGCACAGAGTCACAAAGGATGATGCCATGAAATGGTTCCAAGTCAAATATGAGGGTGTGATCCTTAACAAGTCTCAGAATATCACAAATTAGGTTCATAGGGTTTCGGAATTAGTTTTTATCACTCTATGATGAGTATCTTTCAATTTCAAGTTTTGTGATAGGTTGGGTTAATGTTTGGATTAAAGTATATTTATTTGTTGTTTTTTGAATTACAAGTTTCTGCAAGTACTCTTTTATACTTTTGTAGTTGCTACATATGATTAGTACCTGGGTTGACTGGTTTTTTTGTTACTTTACGCTTTGCTGGAACTTGTTAAAATTTAAATTACATGATCAGGTAAAAAGCTAGATATAGGAATAACAGGTACATGGACACTCGGATAGCAAAAACCTAGTACTTTTGGGTTTGAACTTGTTGCATTTGTTTTTGGCTTTATCCTTAGTAATGTACAGAACTGTAAAAACTACGTAGATATATTGTACTTTTGCAAAAACATTTGATTGTATTGTGACTTTTCGATGAACCACTAAATTATGGAACCTCTCAATGTGGGTCAAGCTAAGTAGAGGATGAGAACTAATGGGAGGTGAATATAAATGGAGCATAGTATTTGTGATAATTTTCAAACTTTTTTCTTTTTTTGATGATATTTGAGATGGATGATGAGTTTAATTATTCATAGGAGTCAAGTCGAAAATTTCAGGATTTTATTATGTGTATTTACATTCCACCCTGGTGGTTCTTATACTATCCTTTCGATTTATTTAATAATTTATATATATATATATATATCATAATTAGAACTGTTCAATTCTTAAATCATTATTTCAAGTTCATTTATACAAAAAATAAACTAAATTGAAGATAATTTAGCATTCTATATGTATAAATTAAATGGACGGTTCATTATAAGGATATTTCTCGTCATTAATACCGTTGAATTGTTTGACATATATAAATAACTAATCGGCCTCCAAAGTTGTTGATTTTTTGTGAATATGATCTTGAAATGATTATTTAGGAGATGCACGATTTTGATTATGATATATGTATACGAATTATTACACATATTAAAATGAAGGTACGAAGAAATACCACCGAAATGAGACACAAGTATTGATATGTACTAAAAATAGTGCAAGTGTGTAAACATCCCATCCTCGAATTTATTAAATGTATGCTTTTTCATATTTTTTATTAGTGTGAAAGAAAACTAAGTTTTCCTATTTCAATCACACGTGTATAATAATATACTGACATTTCCCTCAAAAAAAAAAAAAAAAATTCTTAACAATATAACTTCGGGATAAAATGATGCCTTGCCCAACCGGCTTCTCAATTTCAGGAAAATGGAATTAACATATGAAACTAATTTGACATATTTGAAAGAAGTAAGAATTTGAATACCAATATAAAGTCTACCTACCTATAGTCCTACGCTAGCTCTCCAGAAACTTACAACAAACACGATCAAGACCAGAGATGTAAAACTACAAGGCCATGCATGCTCTTTGGTTCAAGTGAAAGACATGGAAGAGACTGCGAAAGCCAAACTGCATTGCTTCTCTAAACTTTCTTAGGACCAGTTTTTCAAGCATTCACCGTGGCACGCACAGAGGCGAAGTATTTATGGAATCACAAGCTTCTTGCCAGCATAGATTGTATCCCCTGTAAGACCATTAGCCTCTTTGATCGCATCGATAGATACCTAAGAAGTGCATGAAAAGAAACCATACATCAAATTAAATCAAAACATGGCACCAATTTGTATCGGTGGCAGAATTTCATGGTAAGATGACATAACTTTGAAGGTAAACTGCTTCTTGCAAAAATAGGTGAGTACGCATACATATTACTTTCCAAAGGTAGTCATCGAAACCAAATAGCTAATTGTTGTAGTTTTTGTCGAAGTAGGTTTTAGGCTGGAGAGATCTAGATTGACTTACTTGTCAGTACTCTTAGGACTCAATTGGTACGTGGGATTGGATTAGATTGAATAACTCATCAAATTCAATGTATCTTGAATGTAAAAATGGATTAAAGGTGGAGTAGACATAGCAGAATACTTATCAAATCCAATCCTCTCATTACAGAGGATTAGAAGAGGTAAGTTTCCTTCTATGTATAATGCCATCAACTCCTCTCAAGATACGTTAACTTTGATGCGTTATCCAATCCAAACCAATCCCACCCACCAAAAGTGGCCTAAGTTGCTGCACTATGGAATTTTTGAATGAGGCAAATCATATTCAAGCATTATGTTGGTCTGGTAACTAATTGAACATTCAACTCTGTGGAGCTGATCAGTTGCATCAAGCTTAGCTACTGAATCAAAATTGTCACTTTTTTGCAGGTCACTACAATTGCTAGTTTTTCGTAATATAGTCTTGTTAAATTCCCCAATAATTCAAGGATAAAAGGGGAGGACCATATACAAATGTAGTCATCACGATACAAAACGCATATTTTCATAATGAAAGCATGTCTATTCACAAGATAGTTTCAAAGGGTGCAAGGTAAAGGTGTTTCCAAAATCTATTTGACATATTTCTCTAAAGACATGCTTTAAATCATAATAAACAAGGCAAGCAGGCCCTTTCACATTTTCTTGCTTAATTATCGGCTGCACTATCAAACACCATGAGATTCACTTCTATTTCTTGCAAATTTTCTCCGTCAGAAACGTAAACATAAAATATAATAATGTGTACGGAAAAATTGAAAGAGATTATAAAGCTTACCCCATATTTTCTAGACAAACCCCAAAGAGTATCTCCTTTCTCTATCTCTATTGCTTTATTTGATGATTTTGGTATGTCTGGCATATTTGGATCCAAGCTGGGAACAGTTTTCTACAATAACATCCACAAACCAAATCAATGGGCTAAAATACCCAGAAAATCCAAAAGATTTTAGAGCCATGGCTTTCTCCAAGGTGTAACGATTAATTAATCATGCACAAAAAAAATGAGAAAATAGTGGACCCTCCAATGACCAATGCATCGAATGAAATCCAAATCTAACTAATGGGTTCTTCCAAAACATAACACCAACAAAATACAAATGATTGATCACTCAATCACAATGGAAATTTAAAAGAAAAAATTCAAGCAATGAAATCGTCAAACAGATCCCAAAAGAAAATATTTTACATACAAAAAATCAAAAGCAAAATTTTACATACAAATAATCCGAAGGAGAGATTTGAGGAAATGACGTACAGGCAAAGAAGGGGGCGGTTCCTTGACAATGGGTTGTTTCTGTTGGTGTGGGAGAGGCTGCGATGGCGGCTGAATGGGCTGAGTTGACTCACTGAGTGGAGGGGCTTCTTCAATTCTGCTGTTGCTGTTAAAAGGGTTTAAAGCTTTAAGAATGCTCATGGCGATGCCCGAGAAGACCACTATCCCGGCAGTCTTGGCCACCGAGTTGTCCCTTGAATCGCCGTCGCCAGCGGAGGACCTTGGGTCGGACATAGATGGTGGTTTAGGGTATCGAATCGAGTATTGGGCGCGGGGAGGGCTTTACAATTTTTGGTTGGGTTTTCTTGCCTTTAGATTTTTTTTTTGGATCAATTTAGATTTTTTTGTTCTTTCCGTTTGAACTTTAAACCCTTCACAGAGTTCAGACATCACGCTATGATTTAAAATTATAATTAACTTTGGGGAATTGTCCAAAATAATCTCTTTTTTCAATCCTAAATCTAAAATAATCTTCTTCTGAAATTCAATTTGAAATAACCCTTAGATGTATTCAATTAAGATTTTTAACCATTGATGGTGATGGCCTAGTGACAAGGGTTTACTCCCATATGATTTGGTGGGTGGAGGCCCTATGATCGAATCTCACCGGTTCTTGCTTGCTAGTCCTTCGGTGGGGCTGAAGTGACGCGTCTGTCCTATTGTAACGAGTAGCTATGGTCACGCCTAGAGGGATATCCATCTAAGGTTGCCCCCTTCCAAGTTGCCCCCTTCCACACTTGTTTTCCAATAAAAAAAAAATTAACATTTTTAAAGGCTTGATAAAAATTCGAAGGTATTTCATTCATAATTTCGGGATATTCAATCTATAGTTTAATAGGAATTTATAATGTAATTAAAAATTGAGGTGCATTCAATCATGACATTTCATAACTCCATAAAAATTTAGTGCGTAATGAAAACATCAATGAATATTGTAAACTTTATTAATTGTAGAGTTTTGTGGAATTTGATAAACAATTAAATTATGCATTACCAAAGTTCATAATTTCTCTAGTTTCCCTCCAGATTTCTACAAGTTCATACAAGGCTTAAAAATATATTTGTGGTTTTTACATTTTTCAATAAATTCATACAAATTCAAATCTCATACTGATATTTATTATTATATATTATTTTTTTATAGGAAATATAAATAATTCAATAATATAAATTTTACATGAATTTATTTATAAAAAAAAAAAGATAAGATACAAATTATAAAATAAAAAGAAAAAAAGGGAAATTGTTGGCGATATCCCAAGCTTGAGATGTTTTTTAAAACACACCACTCTCGTGAATTTTTTTCAGCTATACCACATATAAATAGCCACTAGTTATTCATGTTGACCCCATCGTGCCCCTAATTCCGTTTCTCATATTTTTTTTATCGAAAGCTCTCATTCTCTTCCTCATATCTCATTGCAGAAACTCCAATTCTCTGCACTCATCTTCTTCCTTTATCTTAGACCTAGTTCGTTCCAAACTTAAAATATGAATTTGGGAAACCCACTTCCATTACTCACAATCTACGAAAATCAAACCATCTAATAAACGAAAACTTTTCCGTCTTTGTTCTATGAGTACATGTATCTATATCAAACATAACAATTGCATAGGGAAACAAAGAAGCTTCATAATGTCATCAAATTACAAATATTCTCTCATCTTCAACATCATTAAATAACATCCGAAAATGCAACATTACAAACCAAATGCATAAAGGAAAGTGTTCATACAATAATCGAAACAAAGATACAACAAAAGTTGTTGAGTTCACCAACTTCCCATACAATTTGGACTCAATTAGGGTTGTTTCGCTTAAGTAGCATGACCACAAATGCTTCTCTCATTGTACCCTCCAATGGCAAGAATTTTCTCTCATTCTGTGGTTTTTCGAAAATAATATTAAGCACTGTAATTTGATCATCAATAAGCTATTCGAAAATGTTCCTCTTTCGACTAGTTGAAGTAGTTGAGCTTTGTGCAATTGGTGTTGATAGAGAAGGAGAATGATCGGGATCTACCTCATAAGGATCTTCATTAATAGGCTCATCCATCATCTCCGAAGGAGTTGCAGATCCTACTCCAGTTGCTCGGTCTTTCCCAAAAATTAATTTCAGGCGATCATACAAGGGATAACTCTTTGCTAACCAATTTTCTGCATGTGGATTATGCTGCATGAAAGTTAAAAATATATCAAAAGCATAAACAGAAACATGTGCATGCGCATACTATATATACTAGAAATATTAATAATATTATTCCAAATGACAAAGCTAATAAAATTTAATAATGTTATATACTTGTATGAAAGAAAGAAAATTTAGTAACCTGCACATTTGTTCCTGGTTTGAAAGAGCCATGATCACATCGCTTACCATGGTTGACTGCATTCTCCAATATAGATATATAGCAATACCTCTTCTTCATTTTTTTATCTCCATACCCGTCTACTTCCTTTTCCTTCACTAGTTTGTCCACTTTCCATTCCTGTAATTACAATATATAACAAAGATAGATAATCAAAGTAGTTAATATCTAAAATTCAAACATAATCAACTACAATCACAACTTTTCCAAATATAATCATAGTCCATTCAAACTTATTCTACCACTTGAAAAAAATATGAACAATATATCACAATTAGACTGGTACCACGAACTTATAGAACACATACTCAAATCACACTTGTTCAATCCACTCATTGTACATTTGCATTGCCAAAGTGTCTCTCCATGTAGTCCATTATCGGTTTGAAGGTTCAATAGTACTAATGATATCCTCATTTTCAGTACTATTCATTTCATTATCCATTAATTGGATCAACGGACATCTCGCCTCTAATTAGATTATGCAGCATGTTTCAATTACATTTCTTGCTGCAGCGTGTTTCATATTGAAATACTCCTCATGATTAGAAGGAGCCCTTCTATTTCTCCATTCCGAAAGATGACATCGTACTCCCCTATACGGTGCAAGGTATCCTTCACCATTTGTGTACCCACCATCCACAAGGTAGTAACTGTTAAAGGAAAGAAAATAGTCAACGATACTGTTATGTTGTGACTTGGAGAGATTCTAGGGATGTATCAATCTTAGCATGTAATTAGGATTGTTTACTTAGAATAGACGTCATTGAATTCCTGTATAAAGTTAGGATTCATGTACACAGATACTCAATTAAATACAATATCAAACCTTCATAGTAACACCCTAACAATTAAAATAATATAGTATGAATATAAGGAAGACACCCAGTTTAATATTACTAAAATAAGAACACAAAGTAGTTTTATATTACCAGTGGGAACTTTTAATCTGGTTGGTCAGCTTATGGCATCTCTAAGTACTCTAGAATCAGAAGCTGAACCTGGTAAAACAAATATAAACTTCATATCCGGAATGCAAACTCCCAGCATATTGGTTGCTATCGCACCCTTCCTTGTTCGATATCTTGGCTTATCTTGTTCGGGTACCTGAACCCTAATTTAAGTGCCATCCAAGGCCCCCAAGCAATTCTATGCAAGTACAAAGTCATTAGTAAAGTAAACTTACACAAAAACTAAAAAAAAACTAATATTGATTAATTAATTTGAAAATACCTCAAACCACCTCCATCTTTGATCTGGGTAGTTATTAGCAATGCGTTCTGGCACCTTCAATAGTTTACCATGTAGCCTTAGCACTCCATGTAAGACTGAATTGAAATACCTACTTATAGTCTCCCCTGATCTGTTAAACCTACTTCCCATGGTTCGGTTCTTTACATGATGTGCAAGTATATGTAAAAACATACATACTTGTTCTTCCGTTGTCACTAAACCGTCTGTTTGTACTTCCATCACCATGAAGCAACTGACATTGAGAACGAAACGTTCTCCTAGCCATTCTAATTTGGTTCACACATTGTATATCATCATGTCCTATTATACTTTCTAAATAACTTGACCCTCCAAATCTCCTAAGAAATGTGTGATTCCTAAGTGCAAGTCGTTCATTGCGCCATCTTTCAAAATTAGAATTCATCATGAACCACATATATCATGCACCAAGTCACAATATGCAAGTACCACACTTTAATCATGAAGCAAGCCAAAATCTTTCTTTTATCCATATCTAAAATAATATTGAATAAATTAATTATCAGAAAAATATTCCAGTTGAAAGAACATTTAGACATGTATTCGCAATCACCTATATATTGCAATCACATAAGATAAAACACATTAAATAAATATATCTTGCATTTTATTTGTCACATAAGATAAAATAACACACGAAATCAATATATCTTACATTTCATCTAACACATATTAGTTCACTTCACACCCACCCCAAAGCAGTCAACCAAACTGAACTGCCTAGCCAAAGACACCAAGCGCAGTAAGGTAAAAAATAAAAATTTGTAAGGAATCTTAACTTGCCTTTCTTTTTTCTTCAATTTCTAGCATTATGATTCTTCTTTTTTTCCGGTCAATTTATGTCCTTGCTATTCATCAACTGGAAATCAACCTAAAATCTTCTACGGAGTTCTTCAATGGTAAAAGGTTTTCTCAATTGTCATTCAATTTACTGTACGAAGTCTGTTTTTGATAAGTAAGAGAATATATATTATTTACTTCATTGCTTATGAAGGGAAATGACAGAACCAAACCGGTCACTTGATGGATTGGTTTGGTTCGATTAAGATACTAGTTTGAGTCCTAAATCGAACCAACCTGAATCATGATATTAAGTTGGTTGGTGTGCGGTTTTAGGCCTAAACCAAACCACACTGGACTGCTTTTGGACTTGGCTAACAAGCCTCTTCCATTATCAATTTACCTGAGTAAAAGAATAATAATAAAACTTACATGAAACCCGAAGATTGACTTTATTTCATTTCAATTCCATATAAACTTTGAAAGTAGTTACATCCTAAACTAATCAGTTTCCTCTAACTTTTCTTGGTTTTCAGCCCCTTGGACTCTTTAAATCTACCCCAGAAGGTCTACGATTAATGCCAACTTAAGTTAATTGAGATCAAAGCCTCAAACACCTACTATATAGCTCCTCCATCTCCCAAAACCCGTTCTAGACAGAGACAGGGAAGCCGCAAAATAGAAAACCCAGAAACTTCTCTGCCATGATCGACCGAGCAGAGAAAGAAACAATTTCGATTCCAATCCTTGCAACATATATATACTATCCAAGAACATACACCCATAAATAATTATAACAAAATTTCAATTGCACACAAAAAATCATCAAGTTTTCCTTAATTAATAGAAAACCCTAATCTTTAGAAGAAAAAAAAAATTAAAGATTGGGTTCTAATTGAAAGAGATAGGAGAGAGAGAAGAAAGAGAAAGTGAGAAGAAAAATTACCTAATCGAAGAAGAAGATGGCAGACGAGATCGAGAACAAATATGATGGTGAACGATGGAGAAAAGAGCAGACGAGCGAGGAAAGCGTGTTCGACTAAATTATACAGCCTTCTTTTTCGGTATGAAATAAGCGGGTTAAGGCCGTAACAGCTTAAATAAAAAAGTGGCTATTTAATATATTGGTGTAACACATGTTTTGGATTATTTAACCTATCCGGTGTCTAATACGGCATACCAAACACAGCCTAAAGGCGTTATAAGTACACTATAGTGACCCATTCATGGAAGGAATTAGTTCGGGTTACATTATACCACCAACTTATTAATGCTCAAATTCGTGCATTTATCTACTGTCCACATAGACACCTCGTAGTGCCTCAAAGGTGAGATAGATGAAAGATTTGCGATTTCGGAGAAGTTGCTGCTTCAATTTTGATGAGTGGCCAGCGTTGTCTCACCTAAAGCCTTCTTCCAGATTAGGGATTTATTTGTACAGATGAAAGAGACCAAAAGTGACAGAGGTGAGTCTGAAGGATGAAGGGGGATATGCCCCGATGAAGGATTTCAAAGGGATGTACATATGAGAGAAATTTGAATTGAGGGCGCTTCTGGCTTCTATAGCATGAGAGGAAGGAGGGAGGGAGAGATATAGAGAGAAAACGAGAGATTTCATAGAATTTTGAGAGAAAAATTGACTTTGGAAAAAAAAAATTGAAATAGGGGCATCAGATAGTTACTATGAGCTATTTATTGAGGATATTGGTGTAAAGTTGAAACAAAGTGGTATTTTTTAAAAAATTAGTCAAATTGGTGGTAAAACCGACAATTTTCCGTTTTTTCTATTGGAAGGAATTGTTTTGGAAATTGGCTGTATAAACTTAACTATTCAATATCTGCATAAATCCCTTTCTTTATGCAAATATGAGAAGTAACGGGAAATTTGTTGATTATAGGAAATTCTCTTCTCCTTTTCACTCTATACCATTTCTCCTTTTCTCTCCTCTTCTTCCTCATTTTTCTAAAGAAATCTCTCTCTGCAAATGGCTTGACTTCAACCGCTTATAACTCTTTTTTTTATTTTTTTCTAAACCTGCTAATTCATTTCTTCTTGAATTTGTTTTTTGAAATTTTTTATGTGCTCGAAGGTAAAATTATTGGGCCGTAGACCGTAGTGGAATTTGTTTATCCGTTTATGCACAAGCGGGGGGCACAAAGATACAGGCCAAGGTCCTGGTCAACGGGGAGCACTCACTTACTATCAGTCAAATTTCTTAGTTTTGACACAAATCGAACGACTCGCGTGCTAAACAGCAAATTTCCGTGCGGAGATTTCTACCAACGCAATTTTTTTTTTCTGAAGGTCACTAACAAGTGAGAAACTTGTGTCGGACTTCTTTAAATCATTCATCTCTCCACATCACTCGTTACCCTTATAACCTTATTTAATATAAAGGATCTAGTTGGTTGGGTAGCTTTTGCTATCACTAGGTATGAACAATCCACTTACAGTGTGTGATACTAAAATTGTGTGAATAGGGTTAGGATTAGTTATTGATTACCTTTTGGAATTGCGAGTTTAAACAATTGGATCCACTATTCAAGTCAATTATTAATAGCGAAACTTGTTGTCACTGTCTCTGAACTTTACACTAATTTTAGCTATCGTTCTTGGACTTTATTATTAGTAGCATACGTCTCTAAATTATGTCTAAACGTGCAAGGACAGTCATTTCGTTAAATTTATCAACGATTTCTATTAAGAATAAAGGTAAAGTTGTCCTATTATGTGTATTATTTTAGCAAAAATTGTTGAGAAATTTAACAAAATGACTGTACTTACACGTTTAGACATAATTCATAAACGTTTGCAACTAATAATAAAATTTAAGGATAATAGCTAAAATTAGTGTAAAATTCAAAAACTCTGACATATGCATCGGGTAAAAGCACATGTACGAATTACTTTTCATCTAAATTTTTTTTTATCTAAGTTTTTTAATCAAATACATTTTGTATTGGATCTTACTTGAACAATCGAAGCAACTGTTTAAATAATGAAAATACAAGCCTCTACATTTGAAATTCTAAACATAACGAATTTGATATTGAATCTTAAATAACATAATCAAATCTGATCAATACTCTAAATCACATCGAAAAAGTTCTTACTTACGTAATATTTATTGTTACATGAACTTAAATGCAATACAATACAAAATTGAGAGTATATATAACTCTAATGTGAAACACTTATTTCTCTAAATTCATAATAAGAGTTTAATGGAATTTGTAACGTTTAATTTGTCCATTAAACGGATTGTTGAAAACCACATCGTATTTACTAACAATATATGAAGAATAATATTTGCATCCCACTCTGGTGATACCTTTTCGTATCACCTTTCCAATTTATCGAATTGTCTTTGTACATATATGATAATCTGAATCGTTCATTCTCTAAATCATCATATCAAGATCATCTCTATAAAAAATCAACAACAGTGGAGTTCGTTTGGTAATTTATATGTATCAAAGAAATCAACGGTTTTAGTAAGAATTAAGATTCTCATAGCGAATCGTCCATTTAGTTGATATATATGAGTGACTAAATGATCTTAAATGTTATTGAACTTTTGTGTAAATAATCTTGAAATGATAATTTAAGAGTTAAACGGTTTCAATTATGATATATGTATAACGACAATTAGATAAATCGAAAGCAGAGTGCGATATAAGTATTGTCCATATATGAATGGATCTATAATATTTAGGCATACCCACAATATCCGTACTCACATTTTACCCCATACATGCATTTTTTGCCACACTTGCCACAATTTTTGGCATCGAAAGCAGTATTCATGCAAGTTCCATTGCAACAATGCATCCCAAGCTTGCATTTATTCCCACATTTACCGCAGTTATTCCGATCACTAAGAACATTACGGCAATGTGACTTGCAGCAATGGAGGAGGCCGGCCCCTTTGTTTGCTGAAACCCCATTGCAAATGCTGCGCTTGATTGGATCACAACGTGCACCTTTCTTTATCACACTGCTCAAGAATCTGCTTTTGGATCTGAAATTCGGGTCCGGGACATCGAGCACGTACTCTTCATCGGCTTGTTCGAGGTCCTCCGGAGATGAGAAGGCCAGTTGGGAATGGAGAGCTAGGAGTGAAGGTATCATGAGGGAGAGAATGGTGGCGAGCTTCATGAAGTTGGCCATTCTCTAAAAAATGGGTTGTTGGAGACACAAGAGTGTAAAGGAAGGGAAGACGTGGGTGTTTTATTCTACTACTTTGTCATAATATATCATATTAAACATGTAAGAACAACATATTAATTAAAAGTATGGTTTTTGCAAAAAAAAAAAAAAAAGAATAAAAGTTGAGTTTCAAGAAAGTCTACTTTGACAAGTAATGAGAGAGAAACATGAATATCTATCGACTAGCGTATTATATTTGTTAATTGCTCTTAAAGTGCTTGATATGTTTTAGAAATTAAGCACCACTTGGTATTACTCTTTTGCGAAAATAAAAGAGTATATTCGAGAGAGTCCTTAAAACACATTTGTTATTTAATTTGGGAATTTTCAAATAAAATAGGGCCTTGGCAGAATCCCTATCCTACTACCTATTTAAGAATTTTGATATTTTGAGGTTCTCGATCCCTAAATTTATCAAAGATGAGAGAAAAAGTAAAAATTGATATCTTCCTAAATTTGTGTTGAATTCATTGATTGAGATTTGAGATTTATCAAAGAGGAGAAGAAAGTAGGAATGCATATCTCCCTAAATTGTGTTGGGTTTATTGATTGAGATTTGTTATTGTTGTTTATTTTCCCAATTGCTATTTATTAACACAAATGCCTCTGCTTTCTAGCTAGTTTTCTTCATTGTTTCTTGAAGTTTGATTTGAAATTTAAAATTGATTTGTAAAATTATTTCTTCTGAAGATATTAAAGTTATATTATGAACACTGTTGTTATAAATTGAGGATATTCCAATATTTAATTGGAACAAATAATAAAGATTTACTAAAATAGAAAATACTGTTGGAATAAACTTTTTAAAAATAGTTTGCTAAAATAACTTTCCAACTATTTTAACATCTTGAATTTGACAAAATTACTGTAGATACTCTAGTTACTGTTATATTTGATGTTTTAGAAATTGAATGTGAAAATAATCATGGCTATATCTTTCTAGAATTTGAAAAATCCATTAAGAAGCCACTACATCTTTCGAGGCTTTCACATGATCAGAAATAGAAAAACAGAATACACTTGTTAATTTTTGGTAATGAGAATGGTCCAATTGGCTCCAAATAAATGAGTTAAGCATGATTCATTGATTAGTTCATTAGATCGTGTGTTGGAGCACATGAGATAAACTTGACCAAAGAGGCTGCCTTCCTAATTCTCCGCCATTGGAAGAGCCTTATATTCGTTGCCTTATTGACAAGTGACAACCTCACATTTAGACTTTTGGTTTCTTAGGCATTAATTAAATATGTTAGATATTTTTTACTAATATAAAAATAAAATGAATACTATATGTGTTAAATTGTCAACTGCAGATTTTATTAGTTTAATATTGGACATTCATAAGAGACGTGTATAATATATTACACAAAAATGCATATGAATTAACTAGGTAATTTCATAAAAAAAAACTAATCACTCGATTGGCCACTACATCATATATTACAATATAACCGTTCATTTTGTAGTTTTTCTTTACTGTACATCTTACAAAAATTCAATTAAATTGGAAATCGTTCCGCCATTCGATTATTAGCAAGACCAATTATTGTGTTATTCGGCGGACTATGTTCGTATATTTATTAGCTATACTGTTAGATAGTCAAACAAATACCAATTTGGACAAAATTTTTATAAGAATGATCTTTAAAGGAGGAACTACAAAATCAACGGTTAGATTGTAATATTATTTTGTGTAATGAGTCTAAGCGAGTGGTTAGTTTCTTATTATGAAACCAACTGGTTGGTTAGTTCCTTATTATGAAATCAACCGATTGGTTAGTTCCTTATTATGGAACCAACCGGTTGCTTCCTTCCTGGAACTTGGTTCTTTAGCATTACTATCAATTACATCAATTTTTATTATGTGATATTATCTTTTATTCTGATGATATTGGAATCTAGTTTAAAATTTTCAATATGGCATCATATACGGTAAATTGTTTTTGGCTTATTACTCAAAATGCACCCCGAATAGGACATTGCATCTCAATTTGCACCCCGAACACGAAATCATGTCAATTTGCACCCCGAACACGAAATCATGTCAATTTGTACCCAGAACTGGTGTTTCGTCAGCGCCGTTGCACCAAATAATTCACAGCGTTACACACTCCGTTCAGGAAGCTTACGTGGCAGTAAGAGATTGGGTGTTGTAATCATTTTGTAGAAAAATATTAAAACTAAATATTAGAAAAAAAAAAAAAAGATGAAGAAGAAGATGATGAACAATCTGGGTTTCTTAACCCATTCCCAAACCTCCAAATCAAAACCCTCCAAGCCTACCCCAACCATATCAGAATCTCATAATCAATTAAATTCTCAAACTACAATGAGTTATCTTGGCTGGTCCGGTCTCTATCTCCTCCCTCGCTTCTCTATCTTGGGTATGTACCAATCTCACCTCTATGTGTATCAATCTCTCCCGGTCCAGGTCCAAGCCTCTGTTTCTCAAGTGGGTTCTCAATTTTCCTTGTTTGAGGAACTTTCAATTTTCATTCGCTCTTCTAAATCCAATAATAGTGATGATGATGATTGTAACGACCCAGAAATTTAATTAGTGAATTTTTGTAATTAATTTGCAAAATGACGAAATTACCTTTGGTTATATAAGGGGCTTGAAAGTCAATTTTTGTTTCGAGAAACTTTTGGCTGTGTTTCGGGGACCGTTGCATAGGTCTCAAACTCACGAGTTCGTAGACAGACGGCACGCGGAAAATAGAGTTCGTGTGAGAGAGTTGTGGGTCTAGAATATTCAGGGGCATTTTGGCAATTTGGCTTGGGTAGATATTTTTAACCCCAGACAGTTCAGATTTTCTCATTTCCACACTCTCTCTTCACGAC
Organism: Oemleria cerasiformis; assembly: GCA_037349345.1. Lineage (NCBI taxonomy): Eukaryota > Viridiplantae > Streptophyta > Magnoliopsida > Rosales > Rosaceae > Oemleria > Oemleria cerasiformis. Next base: position 94,326 of record JAZGTL010000286.1, on the reverse strand, counting down.
TCTCACCCAAACCCGTGACATCGAACCCACAATCCCCGCACCTTTGACCTTTGATTGAAGCAACATCGTCTGATTTGGTTCCACCCATCGGACTCTCCTCTTCCCCGCGATCAAAGACGTACCGACCGTCGCAGGAAGCAGCCGCGAGAGACACTGAACCGAGGAATGAAAAAATCTAAACTTTCGATCGATTTCCTTGCCAACTCAGGTATGGGTTTCGTGTTTAGACTTCATTTTTGAGTTCATGGGTTCGAGTAGATGGATTTAGACTAAAATTCGTGAAAAACGGTTAAGATTTGAGGAAGTTAGGAAAATTTCAAGGTCGGCTGGCAATGGCATTTTTCAGCGACGCCGGATGATGGCGTACGGTGGAGCGGTCGTCTTCTCCGGTGACACTCCAGTGACTGGTTCGGTCAGAGGGGCTGACGTGGCATGCCACCTGGCAACCACGTGGAGCCACTTGGAGGCCACCTAGCAGGCACTTGGTGCCACCTGGCGGCTGAGTCATCGATGAGTCAGCGCTGAGTGGTGGAGAGCCAACTGTAAGATCTCCCTGAAGCCACCCCGGCAGGTTAGGATGTTAGCCTAGACTCACCCTGCCTCTGGTTTTATTAAAATTAATATTGATGGTTGTAGAACTAATGGAGGTTCCATTGCTGCTGCTGGTGTGTTGAGGGACTCCAATGGTAATTGGGTCTTGGGTTTTGTAGTAACTTTGGGTATGGGGGAAGTGCTTGAGGCGGAGTTATAAGGGATCTACTTTGGGCTCCAAATGGCTTAGGACGGAGGTCGTAGACAGGTTGTGTTGGAGTCTGATTCAGCCGTGGCAGTGCATGTTATTAATTCTGCATTGGTGGTTTCCTACCCCCTCGCGACCCTTATTGGTGGATGTAAGTGTTTTCTGAGCCGTCCGTGGGTGTGTTCTGTGCTCCATATTTACCGAGAATGTAACAAGGTTGTTGATGTCTTGGCGGGGATGGGTGTTTCGGCGGACCTGGGGATGTCTGTTCTTGCTACCCCTCCTGTTAGTGTTGTTCCTCTGCTTCTAGAAGACTTCGCTGGTGTGAGCCGGCCTAGGGCCGTTTGTTAGTTTTTGTTTTTTGTTTTGTCTTTCGGTTGTTCACCAATAAATAAATAAATATAAATAACCGCGGTAATAATTTATGAGTATGGTTAACTAACTGCGGTTACCCGCCCCACGGTTATTATGCCCATCTTTATTCTCTCCTCCACTTCTGCGGCCGCTCTTTTTCCTCCTCCTCTACTGCCCCTCTTTCTCTATCTCCCACATCTTCACCACATCTACAAAGTGTTTTCATATAAATAAAACTTCTATAAATTTTAAATATTTTTTTTAAATGTTTTTTTTTTTTTGCCTAATTTGATGACTAAAATTATTTGTTATTTTGTCAATTCTTAAATACCACTTTTGTTATTCAAATCCTTAATTGAAATTCAGGGTCAAATTTTAGTATCCAAATCTTTCAATTCAATAGGAACTTGGAATTTAGGGCTTAGGATTTATCCATCCATTAATTTGCACATAATTGTATCAAGGGACGAATCATAAATTGTTATACAAGTCTAGTTTGTTGGTCTTACCAAGCCCCCATCTAGTTTTTTTTATTTTTTATGACAATATCCGTTCATTAATCCAATAGTAAGAACATAACGCTCAAAAGGAGCCCAAATACATATTCAGAAACAAATAAAAAATTTACTCAACCAAAAGAAAATAAACACACAACCCACTATAATGAGATAAACAGGCCCAAACAACAAAAGCCTAAATCATCAAAACCCTAGCACAACCATTTAACATAGGATAGTAGCCGCCACCACATCCAGATCCGCCGCCGCCGCCATCGTGAAACAAAACAGAAAAAGTAGCCGATAGAGGAGATCAATAGAGAATGGTGTTGGAGAAGCAAGCCACAAACAGACAACATACTCAAGCGATCCAATAGGTCAACCATGACCTTTGAGCAAACCCTCATAACAAGGGAATTGGGTAATCGGTGGGCGGTTGAAGAAGGGAAAATGAGGGGATTTGGGATTTTAGAACCTAGGGAAGATATTGGATGAAAGAGAGAGATATGGTGTAACAACCCGGACCAGGAATTAAAAAAATTAAGGAAATGACGATTTTACTCTCGGTTTTGGAAGGGTTCGGGAGTCACTTTTTGACTGGCAGTGCTTTTGGGAATTTTTCTTGGGTCGTTGCGTAGGTCTCGAACTCACGAGTTCGTAGAAAAGCGGCACGCGGGAACCGGAGACCCTGCGAGATCGTTACGGGTCTAGAAGCTTCAGGGGCAGTTTAGTAATTTTGGAAAATTCCAAATTTTGGGGGGGTATTTCTTCTCCCTTTCGGACTTTTCCCGAACCAATTTTTTTCCTCTCTCTCTCTCATGCCTGACTCCCCACCCGTGCGATCACCGAAGCCCCACCCTCATTGGACCATTTCTGATCCGACTCGACCGAAACCAAGGCCGGGAATATCTTCCTTGCGACTCCACGAGTATTTTGTGGTCACTATCGAGGTGGGAGCATCGCCGTAGACGACGGACGGAGGAGGGAAGTGGACCGAAACTTCTTGGCCATTTTTTCGGTCAAACCATGTATGATCTCGGAACTCTGACCTCATTTTTGGATTCCTGGTGAAAAGTAGATGAAGTTACATGTGTAGATCCTGAAAATCGGTCAAGAAATGAAGGAGTTGGAAGCTCGCCGAAAATGGCGATTTCGACGAGAATTTCCAGATTCCGGCGATGGCGGACGGCGGCGCGTAGCGACGCGGCCGTCTTCTCTAGCGAGTCACCAGTGAGACTCCAGCGATGGCGGACGGCAGCACGGCCATCTTCTCCGGTGACTGGTTCGACCGGCGGTTGTTGACGTCAGTCGTCAATTGACCGTTGAGTCAACTGACGCCATCAAGGGTTTGACGGAATATGCTGACGGCGTTAGCATATTCCATCAAAGGTTAACGGAGTTGACGGAACCCTAACGCCGTTAGGGTTGATGAAATATTCCAATTCCGTTAGGAGATTCTGTCAGGTTTGACGGAATATTCCGTCAGGGTTGACAGAATATTCCGTCAGGGTTGACGGAATATTCTACTGTGAACAGTTCCGACGTGTGGAAGAGCGTGGCAGCGCGTGGGGGAGCGTGAGGGTGGTTGGCCGGCGCGTGAGGACGCATGGCCAGCGTGGGAGGACGCGTGACCGGTGCGTAAGGGCGCGTGGCCAGCGCGTGAGGGCGCGTGGCCGACGCATGAGGGCGCGTGGCCAGCGAGTGAGGGCGCGTGGCTGGCACGTGAGGGCGTCTGGCCAGTGTGTGAGGGCGCGTGAGGGAGCGTGGCGAGTGTTCCGGCCTTTTACCGCCGCGTGGCGCGTGTGACACATTCCAGGGCGACGACGGCGAATTTCTAGTGTTTTAGGACGTTCCGGATCGGATTTTGATGGTTTTGTGGCATAGGAGTTCATTTTGAGCCCCGTTTGAGTGATCCCAGCAGTATTGGTTAACCAACGGAGCGAGTTTTGACTCGGAAAGTTAGAGGAGCGGGGATATGTTTATATCAAGGGTTCCTTGGGGTTGGGGCTTCCTTAAGACGATACCTTGGATGTACTGTGAACAGACTGGGTTTCCGGGATCACGGGGTATGTACACTTCTAGGTATTGGGTTATACCACGGGATTCTCCGATGATTGGCGTGGAGGGTATCTTTCTTCGCTACATTGTTGAGGGTTCTCCGACTGGCGTTAGAGGGTATGTCTCCGCCAGATCGTCGAGGGGTTCTCCAATGTTGGCGTTCGAGGGATCTTTCTCCCCCATATCGTTGAGAAATGAGGTTGCTTTGGAGGAGGAGCAAGGATATCGGGTTACCACTCGGGATGCTCTAGGGAGCAGGGAGATCGAGTTATCACTCGGGGTGCTTAGGACGGGCAGGGATATCGAGTTACGGCTCAGGGTAAGTCAGTGAGACTAAATTCAACCAAGTCTGGTTACTTCGTCATCCGGGTCAGTGGGTTGGTGTGGGCGGTGACCCAGATGGACGAGTTATTGACGGTTCATAAGAGGTTGACAAGTTGTGCTATTACAGTAGAGGTTTCAGCAGTGGTTGACCTACTATCAATTGGTATCAGAGCTTGTTATCAGCTATCATGCGTTTGACAGGTAGGTGTAGTCAGTAAGTACAGAGAAGGTTCTGTCAGAACCCCTATAAGATTTATTTAATATTTCTACGGTTAAAGGGTATTCCTGGTATTAAATTTTGTGGAAAAAGATTGTCAGACGGGAAAAATGGTTTTTCACGAATTTCGGGGAGAAATTCGGGAAGGGTCCTTACATATGGAGGTTGAGGGTATTGAGATATGGGTGAGAGGAAGAGGTGAGTGGATCTTGAAAGCTTAAACTACATGGAAGAGAAGAGGAGGTAGATGGAGGATGAGCCAAAAATTGAATATCAGACGTGAGAAGGACATACCAAAAAAGCTAGAAAGCCACACAAAAGGTAAGGGAGAAGCTACACCCAAGGTGGCAGGAGAGCCACCTCGAGGGGTGGCGGGATCGACCGATTGTGCTCAGCAAAGACCAGAGGAGGGGAGGGGAGAATTCTAGAGAGAGAAAGGTCTCTCTCTAAAACTCTCCCCCTATCTAGTTTCTAAGTACGCGATATCTCTTTTTGACATCATGCAAACTATCCTAATAAAGAAAGATAAAAATTTTGAGGAACTCAATACCAATATACGTAAAATCGCACACAATTAAAGTTTCTAGAACCCATGCCAACTAAATTAAACCTGCAAATTATGAAAAAATAGATGCAAAATTTACCTCAAATATATTAAGTTAGAAACTATTGTTGTTACGTTGGTTAGTTAGTTTTTAAGCCAATATCATATGCCACTATAAAAAGGCAGTGCCCACCATTATGTCTCACAGGCTCTAATTGAAACTCAATTCTAAGAGCCCATGGCTTTCTTAACATCAGTATGGTCGTCGGCGTATACATCACCACCAAAAATGTTCCATGGTTTCTTTACAATATGTATTATCGCTATACTATTCTGTTGGCCAGCGGACTGTAAAGGTTTGTCATCATCGATACTCTAAAGTCTAACACATAACATTTTGCATGAAAAAACACTACATGTGTCATCTTAATAGCTACCATCTATCACATAAAGTTATTAATTTAGGTGTTAAAATAAAATTTTAATAAATACAACAACGAAAGATTTCTCATATCCATATAGTTTCATTAATAGTTTAATTAAGGGGAATTTTTTTTTGTAATACCAGCTGAAAATTATATTGTGATACTTGACCATCTACAAATAGTTAAATACTATTTTTGTTTTTGACATTGTATTATGTATAGACTTTTAACGTCCGTTTGGATAGCTTTATATTTGGATTTGGATCTCTAAATCCAAATTTATTTATTTGGATAATTATTTGTTATGAGGCCAAATTTTAAAATTTCAAATCCATTTTGAAACAAGTCATTTTATAAATTCACATCTTCTCTTTACCCTCTTTATTTTCAGAAAAAATAAAACATCTTTATTTTCATTTTTTTGTTCAACTTTTTTTTTTCCAACATCTCTTCCCAAAAACATCTTTTTTTTCATTTTTTTCCATCCTTCTATTTTTTTTTCTCTTCTTTTCATCATTTTGTTTTTTTTTTCATTCTTTTCTTTCATAATTTTTTTTCATATTTATTTTTTTCATCCTTTTTTTTCCATCCTTCTATTTTTTTTTCTTTTTTTTTATCTTCTGTTTTTTTCATCCTATTTCATCATTTTTTTTATATTTCTTTTTTTTTTCATCATTCTGTGTTCCCCTTCTCTCTTCCCTTATGTCAGCTCATATTTCTCTGTTTTCCACCTTTGTCGCCAATTTCTCTCCTCATCCTCCTCTACCACCCCTATTTTCTCCTCCTCCTCCTCTACCACCTCTATTTTCTCCTCCTCCTCTACCACCCATATTTCTCTTTCCTCCTCCTAGGCTCGCCTCTTCTCTCTCCATCAATCATTATGCGGGTTATAAACCTTCACGTGATGTTCACAAACCACCACTTTCTTCAAAATTTTTGATCTTATTGTTCTAACGGACTAATAATTGAATTAGCATAAGATTTTGGTGGTCTTTAATTGAATAATAATTGAATTAACAAAAAATTTTGATGCCCCTTAATTACCCAAGAATTTTCCAAAAGCTTGCTTACCAAGATTGGTAACTTGCAAGGCCAATTTGTCGAGAGTCGCTAACAATTTCAACATTGAGCCACTAGTACTAAAATTGATGTAATGCATCCTAGAAAACTCAAAATTACGGGCCATAAAATTCTCCAGAAACTAGACTTACAGAGTTTTCCAAACAAATATGGCTCATTGTCTGATTCTTTCTGAGCATGTACAATTCAATCCGTAAAGTTGACACATTTGCATTAACAATTTTATTGACAACACTAAACTACTAGTACTAAACTAATGAAACTCCTTCTAGAAACTCGAAATTATGAGCCATAAAAATCTAATAACCTTTAGGGGCAATTTCTCACAAGAATTGCTCTCAACACGTTAAAACGACAAATTCTACTAAAAAAACTAGTGCACAACATAAGAATAAGGTACGGAAAGTAAACGTAAATATTATCAGGCTTCAGTTTTAATTTATATTATTATTTTTAGTCAACTTAATCTTTAAAAAAAATTAAAAAAAATTATTTATGCGGTTAACTATGTATTAATGGTTATGATTATTAATAATATTCATTTAATTAAATAAATAATGAGTCCTTTTGATATTATTATTTTCAATTTGTGTAATGAAATTACTTATTTGAAATCTTCAATTCAAATCCTTACAAATAAAAAGTTTGCCAGATAATTGATTTTAAATGAAGAAATTTCAAATCTACAAACAAATATGTATATGTTGTCAATCAAGAGAATGAACGAAATTGATTTGAAATCCAATTCCAAATTCAAATCCTTGTTCCCAAACGGGCCCTTAATTTGTGACACGTACATATATAACCATGCAAGCTTAATTTTTGTAATTCGACCTTATATTTTCAAACCAAGTGAAATATAGTAAAACAAAATCTCACAAGTTACGCATTTGAAACGAAATTCTGGAACCCTAATTCAATTCTACAATTCTAATGTCTTAATGAGTAACGCGTGTGGCCCATTTAAACATGATTTCCCTTAGTTCAGGCAAAAAACTCCGACATGGATAATATAACTGGCTATTTTGAATGAAAAATGTGTCAAATATAGGTAAATAAGTATCACTAAATACATGTTTGGGTGGTGAAAGGTAAAAAAACACCTAGAAAGTTTATTATCACGAGAGTAAAACTCAGGTGATATTTTTAAAAAAATTCATGATTTGAAAGTTGATTATGGTTTCAAACATTTTGACTGATTATGGTTACTTTGAGCTGATCATTGGCCATGTTTTTTTCTTGTTTTGGGTTTCAGGGCATATTTCAGGAGGGGAACTCGCACTTGAAGAATTGCAAATTAGGAAATCGGATTTTCCTAATGATTTTAATTTTGGAGTTGGTACATCTGCTGCACAGGTACAGTTTATATAATTGAAAATGATCAAAAACTATACATGCAGCGCGCCTTACTCACCTGAAGGTATTGAAATGATCTATGTTTTATATATGCAGACTGAAGGGTCAGCCAATGAAGGAGGAAGGGGACCAAGTGTTTGGGATTACTTTACTCAAAAACATCTAGGTTCACATAATTAACTTTAATTAATTACCTTTCCTTGATAATTATATAATTACCAACAATATATATTTGATTTGCTTCCTAATTTCATAGTTTTCAATTACAGGAAGAATATTGGACAGTGACAAATTTCCTGTTGCGATTGATGGATATAAGAGATACAAGGTGACCACCTAAATATGAAACCATTCTTAACTTGCCGAATCAACTTATTTTTGAACTTTCATATATATATATATATATATATATATACTTTTATTATGTTCTTTGTATTTTTAGGAGGATATTCAACTTATCAAGGATCTTGGAGTAAATTCTTATCGATTCTCCATCTCTTGGAGTAGAATTTTACCAAGTAATAAGCTTTTTCTCCCAACACTTTGTTTAGTATTTACAAATTAAATATTGTGGAGATTATTTATCTAATAATTATTAACGGATCTTATACATGTAGCCGGAAGCTTAAGCGGAGGAATTAACCAAGAGGGTGTGGATTACTATAATAGCTTGATTGACGAATTAATAAGAAAGAGTAAGAATCGTTTTTTTTTGTTAATGAAAATAGTAAAAAGATTACGTTATCAACTTCTGAAGCTTTAAATGTCTTAATTGAAATATATGTCATCCGGTGTAATTAATGCCTTAATTAAAAGTGGCCTAATTAATAATGTAGGCATCACACCTTTTGTGACACTATATCACTTTGACCTGCCACAAGCCCTTCAAGACAAATATGGAGGAATATTGAGTCGCTCATTTGTGTAAGCGTTATCATTCTTTGTAAACATTTTTACAATTCGATCACTTTAAATTATGTTATGCTAGACTTATTCGTGGGTAATTATGAGTCATTTATTGAAGTGTTGCATGCTTGTAATCTGTTTCAGGAATCAATTTACAGATTATAGTGATCTTTGTTTCAAGTTATTTGGAGACAGAATTAAACACTGGTTCACGATTAATGAGCCAAACTTTCTTGCACAATTTGGCTATGAAGTTGGGATTGCCCCGCCAGGAAGGTGTTCGATTCCAAAAGATGTATGTGTATTAGCATCTGGAGGAAAATGTATTTTACCTGCAGGTGACTGTGTATTTGGTGGTAATTCATCCACTGAACCTTACATCGCTGCTCATAATCTCATTCTTGCTCATGCTGCTGTGGCTAAACTTTACCGAGAAAATTACAAGGTAATCTTACCTTTACTAGGGGAGATTCCAATCGATTCCTCCCCTTCCACCCCTCCCCTACTTTAGATAGATATATTTGTCATTATAAAGTTTGGTTTAAATATTATTTTACAGGCACAACAAAAAGGTGAAATTGGAATTGTGCTTGCTACACCATATATTCTGCCTTATTCAGAGTCTGGCAAAGAAGAAGATGCAAGAAATCGATATTTCAACTTCCTCTTTGGATGGTTCGTAACTTAGTAGAAATTATCAGTACTCAATCTAATGATCACTTGATTAATGCTTTAATTACTATATATCTGGATTTGCCATGATTTCTAACGATGCTGCTTAATTTGCATTAGGTTTATGCATCCATTTGTCTATGGAAAATATCCAAGAACAATGAGAACATTGGTGAAGGAAAGGCTGCCTACATTTACTAAAAAAGAGAAAATGATTGTCAAGGGAAGTCTTGACTTTGTTGGGATCAATTATTACATTTCCACTTACGTTAAAAACAAGTCACCACCCTCAAATGAAACCTTACGCTACAGTTTGGATGTAGGCGCGGAATTCGTAGGTAAATAACCTCATCTCATAATGAGAGAAACTCGGTTCTTATGTGTTTATATGCAAGTTTTTCTTGCTCACAAGAGCCCATAGTCAAAATAAAAATAGATGTCACTGAGTCTATCTACATTTTTAACTGTAATTTCTTGCTGATTCTAATGTTTTGATACTTGCAGATTACAAAAATATATCTTCTCCTGGCCTGGTAAGACCTCTAAATTCTACTCATGTTAATTCTTGATACTTAAGCATATGAGAAAACCTTAGATCCTTAAATTTTCCATTTATTGCAGTCGAACGGCCATTGGGCAGAAGGGCTGGAAAAATTGATGTACTATATACAGAAGAAATATGAGAACCCCAAAATCTACATTTCTGAAAATGGTTCGATTTAATGATTTAATTAATTTCTTATTATTTGTATATGCAACTACAGACGTATATATGTTACATATACTGTATATCCTAGCATATATTTATATTATATCGTGCTTTCTTTTGTCTTTGTAGGAGTGTCTAATACGAGGAATGATACTCTTCCCCTCCATTTACAATTACATGATTCGTATCGAGTTTCCTTTGTTATTCGTCACTTGTACCGGCTCAATAAGGCTATAAAGTAAATGATCTCTTACATTTTAATTGCCATCATAATCTAGTCGTTGATATAGTGCGTGAAACAAATATTCATGGTTAACAAAATTATTGCAGGAATGGAGTTAATGTCAAAGGCTATTTTCATTGGGCGCTAGTGGATAATTTTGAATGGACTTCGGGGTTTCATACTAGATTTGGGCTCTACCATGTTGACTTCAACAACAATTACACTCGTATCCCTAAGCTCTCAGTTAAGTTTTTTCAAGATTTCTTTGGTGCGAAATATGAGATTGGTAATTACAAACAGATTATTGAGCACTAACCTAAGAAATTTGCCCATATGTTCAAGGCCACTCAAAGATTTGGTGGTTGTTTGATTCCACGCTTCAATTCTTGATCTTTGCTCATTTCTCTCATTTTCAATTTCTTTTTCTATTTCATTGTTTGGATTTGCTGTAAAAGAAATGTATTACGGGCACCAACTCGTGTCCCAAGTTCTTAACATTTATTAATTAATGACACCAAATATATATACAATTGTCGTATATATGTATGCGTTATAAAGTTCACTCGAATTTGCCAGTTTCATCAGTTTTCTATCCTGTATGAATATTGAATTGTACATTGAATGATCATTTTTTATGGAAGCTTGTGGAGAATAAACCACACAAATTTCTTATAAATAATCCAAAGGAAAATTCAAAATTTGTATGGTATTTACTTCAACAGCAATTATACTCCTATCCCCGAGCTCTCAGATAAGTTGTTTCAAGATTTCTTTGGTGGGAAATATGAGATTGGTAATTACAAACATATTGTTGAGCACTAACCTAAGAAATTTGCCCATATATGTTCAATGCAACTCAAGGATTTGGTGGTTGTTTGATTCCACCCTTCAATTCTTGATCTTTGCTCATTTCTCTCAATTTTTCAATTTCTTTTTAACATACAACTGTAAAAGAAATGCATTACAGGCACCAACTATTGTCCCAAGTTTTTAATATTTATTAATGACAACAAATTGAGATACAATTGTGCATGTATACATGTATGCGCTATAAAGTTCACTTTATCAGTTTTCTAGCTAGCTTGTATGAATATTGAATTGTACATTTAATTATCATTTTTATGGACTTGAGAGAATGAGGTTCTGTGTTTACTCAGTAAACAACAAAACCCAAATAAAAATGCAAAATCTTTAATCACGGTAGCAACTGAAAAGAAAAAAACAATCAATTTTTATTTCAGGTAATGGATTGTATTGAAATCGATAGGTGAGGTAGCCAGAGCCATACCTGCATACAGAATTGAACCCAAAACTCCCTGAATCAATATTCTGATTTTTATTTGTTCGAAGTGGGGAGTTGGAATTGAAATCCCCACTAAACCGTAGATGACGACGTTGGAGTTCATCTCTGTACACAATTTATCCTTTCTTGCACGATCAGTCAGTTGATTCTTCAGGGTTGGGAGGTTTTTGTTTTCACGATCTCCTTTTCTTTTTTGTCGAATCATCCCTCCTTTTTTTTTTTTTATTTAACTTTTATCTCTTATTTATTTGATAGGATTTATCTTTTTCATTCCTAAATCGATATATTATTTTTTTGATCTTCCATTATATTTCTTTATTTTATAATTATGGTGTATACTTTTGACTGAAAAATTTAATAAAACATTTTAATCCTCGTGGTTTTATAATAATAAAGATGTGTAACTTTTGCACCAAACAATGGAAATATGTCACAAAGTGCAGCAAAAAAAAAGTGTAAAAAGAATTCCTATGATCATAAAACAAGCAAGGAGGGAAGAGATTAATATAAAAAATTAAATAGTATATTCGAACACAAAAAAAAATTGCTAATTAAACAAATTACGTGGTTAAAATGAATAAAAATGACTCAAAGTCATAGGACCAACAATGGAAATTGTGTGATTGACAATATTGCTCTTGAAATTAATCGAAAAATTAACAAAACTGACATCATGTACGAAATTAATATTAGTATGTCGCAAGATATCTTAATGATATTAATTGATCTAAAAAAGATAGAAAATAATGAGTGAGTTGATAATAATTCAGATAAAAACAAATCAGTGTATATAATAACACACATGTTTAATGAAAAAATTATTAGGTGGTATTATTAGAATTGGAGCACCACATCAGTTCATGGTACTCCCAATTAAAATTTGACATATGTATATTCTTTTACGTGTAGATTTAATTTTCTTTTATATTTTGAAATTAAATTAAAAAATCAAATAAAAAACTTTAAAAACTTAAAAAAGTAAAAAAGTAAAAAATCCAAAAACCATACCCTAATTTGTCGTTCTCTTTTCCTCCCCCGGGTCATTCTTCGGCTTGCCTTTCTCTTTCATCGTAACAGCAACGGCAGGAGAATTAGCACTTATTTTATGTTCTACCTTTCTTTGTTCACTCACATCTTACAACCAAATAATATACAGAGACAAGTTATTCTCATTTTAATGCAAAATAAAACAGCCTTGAACCATATTTGGCTTTAACTCAACTTTCAGTTTCTACTTTCTAGCTACCTGATGTCTGATGTTTCTTCTTTGTTTTGTTGGGTGAAAATATATATCACCAGCCGGAGACAACGACCGGGGCGACAAAGAATGGCAGGAATGTGGGAGAGAACGACCGCGGGGCGCCCGGGGGGAAGAGAGGAGAAGGGGAAGAGAAGAGAGCGAGGGAGTTGGGGGTGGGAGGAGAGGAGAACGACGCTGGGGGGAGGAGAAGAGAACGACGGCGGGGGAAGAAGAGTATGGTTTTTTGGATTTTTTTACTTTTTAAGTTTTTTATTTGATTTTTTAATTTAATTTCAGAACATAAAAAGAAAATTAAATCCACATATAAATGAATAGATACATGTCAAATTTTGAATGGGAATATCATAAGCTAACGAAGTGCTCAAGTACCACCTCATAATTTCTCAAGGGATCTTGTAGACAATGCTAAGGGAGATTATATGTGTAGACCACATTTGTAAACTACACCCTAAGGCTACGTTTGATAAGTCGTATAAGAGTTCAGATAGGATAATATAGTACGAAATCGGTGTTTGATACCACTCGTATTAATTAGCCACCGGATAAGTTAATACGGTTAAATATATATATATTTTATACCCGCCAAAATAATATTCTCGAAATTATCCGTATTAAATAGTCGGATGACTAGGAATATTGAAAAGTAATAATAATAATAATAATAATAATAATAATAATAATAATAATAATAAATAGTAATAATAATAAAAAAGAATAATAATTATTAATAATTATAATTACATAAATAGTAATAATAATATCAATAATTAATTAAAATAAAAATAAATAATAAATAATAAATAATAATAATATACATAATTAATATTTATGATTTATAGATATTTTTTATTAATTAATATAATATAGCCGTCATTTTATTCCAGTAGAGTACCAAACGTCCGACTAAATAGTCAGTCTATCCGGTGGATAGATTAGTCTATTCGATTAAAATAGTCAGTACAATACGGCATACCAAACGATCCCTAATACAAGTAGGAATCACCAATATAAATTGGGCCCATTTATATTAGTGTGTAATTTATAAGCGTAATCTCCCTAGTATTTTTCTTTAGAAAATGACAAAGTGCGTTAAAGTCACAAAATAGGCCACGTTATAGAGTAATGCATGTGGGTGGCTTAGAGAAATTGTTGTTGAAGTGTCAAACAATGATTGGTTAATCTCATTTTGTTTTTTTGAATAAAGGTTGATCTCATGTTTCGTCAACATGAACAAACCAATCAGAAGGGTTGACCGTTACTCTTGTGCACTATTGGCCCTTTGATTTGCTGACCAAATCAAACCGGGATTACGCGCGTTGACTCAATTACCAGCTGATGATTAAATATGATCGATCCATGTACTAGTCTTGCTTTTTGCTCGTTGCATTTGATATTCTGATACTCGCCGGTGTTGCTTCCCTACAATGTGGCTCTTTATTTATTTTTTATAATTATTAATTTTCCTTCTGGATACTTGAGATACCAGCTGCTGCATTTTGTGTCAAGCTGGAAGGGAGACGGCTGAATATCTATTCCTACAACGTTCGTTTGTAGCTGAAATATGGCGTGATGGTGCGCTAGCAATACCTCCATAGTCCATACCATGAGGTTTGTGAAATATGTGTAAAAGTTAAATACACTTGAGTACACTCTGTTTTAGACTAAATTTCAAAGTTAGGCATGATTTTTCAAAAATTTTATTTAAGTACTTTGAATTTTTTAAAACGTTTCACCATTATCCTACCGACACTTTTTTGAAATAATTTTCATAAGTTGATGACGTGGCGCATGTGGGACCCACCAAAAATTGAATCTCAAGATGACTGTAGCCAAAATTACTTAAATAGTCATTGCTGGATTATCTCTCGCCAATATTTTCTGCCGAAATGTTGGGCGAGTGGTAATTAAAGGGTAATTAAGTAATTTTGCCTAAAGTTATCTTAAGATGTGTTTTTTATGGGCCTCACACGTGCCACATCATTAACTAACGAAAATTCTGTCGAAAAGTTTGCCAGTGGGACAAGGGTGGAATGTTTTAGAAAGTTCACTTAAGTGCAAAAGCTGAAAAATTATGTGTAACTTTGAAATTTGGTAGAAAATACATAATATAAAAGTGTAATTTGCCCGTTTTCGACGTTCAATTGAAGGAACACCGCTAGTTCAAGAGTTAAAGAGTTCGAATTAGATGCACATACATCTTGAACAAAAGAACAGCTAGAGAAGGAAATATCATTTTCACTTTCATGTTTGGAGTCCAGGAAAAAAAAATGGAAAATTGTTTATAGAATTCAATAATTCATGAAAAGCAATAAACGGGTTTTATTTATTTTGGCTGGATTATTTTTATTATATTATTTAATATTATTATGGGCGGATCTATTGACATGTAATTAAGATTTTTTATTATTTTATCCAACGTGGCAACAAAAATTGTAGGGGCAGATCTTTGTGATTTCCGGCCTCTATAAACAATAGCGACGAGATTAATATGGACGTTTACCATTTTCGCCTCCCATTTTTATTAGGGGCGATTTTTCTATATAATTGACTATGTAAGCGTACGTCTTTAGAGGCGGATATTAAATCCCTTTACTAATAAGAAATTTTGTAGTGGCACGCAAGACAACACCACATTGGGAGGGGATCTAGGCCCGCCGAAGCATCTCAAATTTCTTTCCCTGTGGAGTAAACTGTAGCCGCAAGGGCCAGCTTTTTCACTTCCATAGCAAGCGAACGCCCTCCACAACACCGCTACCGCCTCAATAAAAAAAAAGGCCAAGGGCGTTGGCTGCAATTTTTGGTAATGTAAGGATGGCCGAATTAAGGTCCAGTTGGCATGGAGTCAGCTCGATTCTTCTATCTGTGTAGCGGCGATGAAGCAAATTATAATTCTTCTATTGACTTGCACGCTTTGGCCTGCAAACTCGCCTACTTGTATTGCTATTTCAATTTGATTTAGAACTGTTTTATGTTTAAATTATTAAATATACCTTTCAATTATGAAAATATATCAAATAAAAAAATCAAATACTAAATTATAACGATTTCAAAAATTGTGGACTCGCTGAAATAATTATCTAACAATCAGTAATAGGTTGTTATTTTTTGAATATTTATTTAGTTTGATATTATTATGTTAATTAGAACCATTTGAATACTATGTATACCAGTCTCGGAAGAGAGTAGTACACTGTAAGAATAGGGTACGGTGGAATGAGCATTTTAGACAACTCCCTGAATTTTTTTTAGGTTCAAATGTTGAGAAAAAAAAAAATTGTAGATTACATAAATAAATAATAAACAAAACTGTTAATGGAAAAAATTGATTTAATACATAATTTAGCTTTCATACAAAAACAAAATGTAATTTCATAGCTAGCCCCAATGCCGACAATATACCATCTAAGATCACCTTTCGAGACTACATTTTAGGCTACATCCATCACAAATACAACACCTGATAGGCATAACTACCATTATGGGTGGCCTAACGCATGAAAGGAGACCTTGCTTGGACTTTTTTGGGAACAAAAATTTAAAATGTCCATGCATATATGACAAAAATTGACCAAATGACTTGATTCATTAACCATTGAAACCACATTAACTACGAACTCTAGGCTAAGAGTCTCTTATGTGCTATCATAGCAAGGCTCTTATATTAATTTTTTTTTTATTATCATCGCAAAGAAGTCTAGCTAACAAAATAAGTAAATCTGATGTATCACAAAACAAATTGGTAAGAGAACTAGAGTTACTAAAGCTGATTCTGAATCAAACTACAATAACCAAAAATGTATTTATCCGATTTTAAATGGTCAATATCATCTATAATCACTAATTTAGATGAGGACCTTCAAAACAACTTAACAAAGGATTTCTCAAGAAGTCCTATAAAATAACTACTTACAATTTTGCTCTAATTGGATTGCATCTAGTCACTTGCAATCTCTCCATCTATTGCTTTGTGCTACGTTTTTAATTAATTTAACCTAAACCTATGGTTACTTTAAAAGGTGCTCATACAAGAAAGTAGCCTAAATAGCCTAAAAGAGTAAAAATACTTTTATAGAAACACTTCAACGGGGCACTTAGAGGCACCATAAACTGCATTCATAGAGGAAAAACTCAAAAGAAACCAATTGATTAATGTCTATCGAAAGGCAAATAAGGGAAGCCTTGGACAAAATATCAAGGACTGGACAAAAATGCAACTTGAGGGGCTTTCTTAATAAGGCATACTAGCATCCTATTCAACAAAACTCCAATTTAACAAAAGATACAGTATAACTGGGTAATTGGATCTTCAACTGACAAACATAACAATGCTCAACTCAGAGAAAAACAACCGGGATTGTAATCCCAACACGCAGAAAGTTAGTCCTCATCCATCCCTGCAGGCTGGTCTCTCCTGCTCGGGCCACCTGCTGGTTTTGCCATTATAATCTGCAACACAGATAACGCGTTCTCAACATAGTTCTACACGATAAAAAATGATAATTAACGCCACATGCATGCTTGCAATTAGCGCCAAAAATGGATTATTTATTACATGGTACCATACTGCGGCCACATGATCGTGGTACACTACCAACTAAAAATTTCTCCCAAAGGTGATAGCACAAACTGATAATTAACACTTAACTGATAATAATTATCAACCCGACTTTTATGTTCTGATCAAAAGGAAAAAACCACTGTTATGTCTTTTTTTGAGTCTTGTTTTTATCTATAAGGTAATAATCAATCGCCAAAATGTTAAAGCATGCGCTGACTTGTATAAGATGTGATAACTCCACCATTTTTAAAACTAGATGCACCTAATATTTCAGTTTTCCCTCTTAAGTGAATGATTCAGAAGAAAATAAAGTTGGGCACTCCAAAGTAGGAAATCCATTGACCAATAGTCACTAGCTACTTACTTGATCTACTCGTAGTACAGTGCAGGCAGCATCTGCAGCATATTTGAGAGCAAAGAACCTGTACCAAACATCACCATACACATCAGCCAAAATACAATATTTTTGGCCAAAAGTCTATCTATAGATCATAGCGATTCAATACAAAATTGATTCAAATAAATCAAGTATAAAAGAATGTATGTTCAAGTAATAAAATATCCGATCATACGAACTTGAGCTATGAACACTGATTGGCTAACATTTAAGGGAGGCATTCCTACTTACCAGCCAGTCACAATTTGGCAAGAGTAGATTTACAAGGACTTGGTCATAGAAGGAATCAAAAAGAAAAATGTAATGGGTACCAAATTGTTATTGGTTTGCAAGCAGGAATCCCGACCATTTTATTGACACAATTTTTAGTAATATTCATCAGTTGCCACAATGGATTTTTCACTTGCTAAAAGATACTACAAATCTGTTCTTATAGCTGTAGCCTAACAATCCTTAATGAGAATCCATTCACATAAAATTGATAAGAGGATATAAAAAGGTCTGCATCATCACGGCATTATCCTCAAGAAACCGGCTATTTCTGGAAACCAATACATAAGTAAAGCTTTCAACATGAATATATGTCTAGAGCAACATGAACAAAAGGAATATTCAATAACTGGGCTCCATAGAGTAAAGGCTTTTGGAAAGAAAACTATTTATTCCACTAATCATGGACTTCAGGCCCAAAAGAAAGGAGAAACCGAAAAAACAAACCAAGGACTAAAGAAAATATTACACATGTTGAAAAGTGCCTTTGATGCCCTTCTATTCACATTGCAACTTCAAAGCTCACCAAAATACCCCACAAAGCTAAATAAATTGTAATATGATATATAACATCAACAGAAGGATAAATGAGTCAATCAGGTGAACCAGCAAGAACTCATTGAATATCAAAAGTTCAAAACCACCAAAACGAGCAAGAGAATTAAAACCATCCTCTACAAACAAATTCTAGACCCAAGCTTAATGTTCAAACTCAAATCAAGTATCAAAGTTGCAACAAATATAGTAAAACGAAAACTTTCACCAAAAAAAAAAAATGCATTATTACAAGAGAAAGAAAAGCTTACTTAGTTATGTGGAGGTCCCAAACATTGATAGCTGACACGTCTTTGCAACTGCCGTCTTCCAAATCAATGCCAACTTTGGTATTTCCTGATGCATGTTCAGCATAGAGAGAAGATATGATTGTCATTGCATCACGCCCAGCATTCTCAGCCAGAGTTTTAGGCACCATCTCGAAACTTTCGGCAAATTTTGCTATGGCATATTGATCCAATCTGCAAAGTCATTGTTTCCAAAAATACCCAATTGAGGCAAATGACCGGGCCAAAAAATCAAACTCCAATAGTTGGAGTTCCAGATTCTACTTTATGCTTTCAGGGGCAACATAACATGCACATTAAGAAAGCCAATATTCCCGATCTATCTCAGAAAACTTTAAAATAATTCATATAAAAATTCTTTAGAATTACATATCTAATACAAAAAAAATTTATGGAAAAAAAGTATTCATGATATATGTGCTTCTTCCTTTTGTTTTCCTTTCTGGTGCTAGGAAATTGCTCCTGTACATGTTAGGTTTGGCCATTTAAATGGTAATTGGTGTTCCTCTACAGTTGAATAACCATGATGCTTTTAGGGCATTAATGAAGTTTAGGAAGTTAATTTGGATCTCATGTTTTTTTATTTTCCAAATTTTGGATCTAATGTTAATCACCGTACATCTTTTGTACTTCAATTGTACCCCCATGCCACATTTTTAATAGAATTTATTACATGGTATGCTTTCAATCTCCTACACAGCTATTTGGATACATAGCTATTTCCATCACACTTGAGGACTATATCTTTGGTGTTGTTGATCATTTTTGTTTGACTCTAAGACTGGTGAATGTTAGGCATATTGCATATGTATTATGTAAATCCTTTAAAATAAACAAACTCAAAAGCACAGATAATTTACCCTGTTTCTTTAAAAGAGAATTCCTTCACTCTCCTAGCTAACTCAATTTCAGTAGCTGCAGCTCCAGGGACAATACGACTATCCTTGCACATTGCCTGAAGAGGAAATGCATTACAATAGCCAGATATTAATTTTGGACACCTGATTACAAAACCTTTTACAAAAGGTTCCAGAGAACCATATGCTAACAATGAACACAGGTAGAACAAAACTAACCCAAAAAGTACAAAATTCATAATGTCAGTCATAATTACCTTGTAAGTGTTCACACCATCATCAACTGCTCTTTCAAGGTCATCTAATATACTGTCAGTACTTGCACGCAGAAGCACAGTGGACACAGAGTTACCACCTTCTTCATTCTTCACAACAGTGACCTGCATATAATTCCTTGGGCTTGTTAACAACAAATAAGAGAAAATAAAAATGATACAAGAATTATAGACAAATACTATGTCTGAGGAAACAGGTTTTAACATACCCTAACACCAGCGATTTCCTCAACCGAGACAGAGTCAACATATCCCAGGTCATCTGGGTTAGGCTGGCAAAGCTTCAACTGTTCCAAAAATACAGAGTTTATTAGGAAGCATTCCTTGAGGTTCTGATTAAATATCAAATTCTTGTACAATTACCATGGCAACAGCACCAGTTGTACGGCAAAATCGTCTCAATTCAAATTTTGAACTGATTTTCAGCACCATGAGCCTGGAATGAGGAACCAAAATGTTAAAACTATAAAATAGGTCAAAGATCTCCATAGAGATGTAGCTGCCATGAATCGGTATCGCAAATTTCAATGTCGACTCAAAGTCATTAAGCCACAGTTTATGCTACAAGTACAACATTGGTTATATGCAACAAGAATTAAAAAATAATAATAATATAACAAGACACTGACACTCACTTGTAACGCTCACAGAAATGTAGTGCCATCTCTCCTACTGCTGCTCCACTGACAATTATTTTAGCACCAGAATCTGCAACTGCTTTGATGAGCTCCTCAATCTTAGCTTCTTCAGTTTTGGCATAATTTTCTAGCTACAAGAAGACGAAAAAACACTTATTAGTTAATCAAAGATCAACCACATCAAACCACAGTTTGCAAATAATGGAAACAAATAGGCAAAGACAATCTTGCATCTAAACCAAGCAAGAATAGAAGATCAAAACAATTCTATTTACAACTTGTATATACATAGCATATTTACCAAGAATCAATTTCCTAAGATGAAAAGGATAGAAAGAAGATTATAACCAGCAAATGTCCATAAAGGACGTTCAACATTGTTCGCAGAAGCCTTCCTCAGGACCCCTTTAAGGGTTTGAGATTGACTATCCCTACTAGATGTTTTGGAAACATTTAAAGGGGTGTGTGCTGCTCCAAAGATATTGTTGCTGCTTAGTTCTGGACACAATAACTGGTGGGACTTCCAAGACACACGGAGTCCGCAAAAATTGAGAAAAAAGAAGAAGCAAGGTTTGATTAAATAGTGTTTTGTTTTAGAAGAAACTACTATTGTTGAACAAATGAAATTGAAAAATAAAAAAAGAACAGAGGACCAGAAGTACACTTGAAAAAACAAATAAAATAAAAAAACAAAAAAAAACTAAATAATCAAGCAACACCAGCCTTCCAATTAAGTGAAATAGATGACGGAATATCTTCGAATTCTGATGAAATTTATGCAAAAGAGAAGGAAAAAAAAAACTCTCTCCCAATGCCCGTCAACGCCCATCTCACCCTGTGATCATCAAATATCCTTTTGTTTCTTTCTAATCGAATCCCCACAAAACAGCCAACCTGCAGCATACCCACAACATTCTAGCCTTGTTCCCTTTTCCAAAAGCTAAATTATTCTCACCAAGTAAAGAGTAGCAATTTTCAGGGGTTACCCAACTTACAATCCCCAAATTCAGTATACACACAGCCGTAGCAGTCTTGGGCAATGAAAACACAAAAAGATGATCAGCTGTAGCACAATTGCGCATGATACAACAGCTGGGAGAAAAACAAGTAACCTTCTAGTAGGGTGTTTCTAATAGTTTGCTGATATACGTAGATATATATGTGTATATATAATACATACACATACACACATATATATATATACTAATATATATATATACATATATATATATATATATTCACATATATGATATATGAATATATATATATATATATTCACATATATGATATATGAATATATATATATATATATTCACATATATGATATATGAATATGATATCTTTATAGACCGACGCACCTTGAACGCACATACATATAAGCATCTGTACTAAATTAACGATGACATGTTGACGAATCAACAAATAAAATTATCAACCATATACAAATTTTGGAGCATTTTTACTGGGTTATCAGTTAAAAATCCCGATCTCCAATGGTCTAGATTTTACTACAAAGTTCAATCACAAACCAGGAGACTACAATGGATTTGATGAGTATGCTAGTTATCCTGATTTACATGCACAAAACATTAGTATCATGGTAAACCAAAAACTGTAGCTAAGGATCCATAATAAGATGATTCTCTCGTGTAAAGAATTGTGGGTATGCACTTGTTTTAAGTACTCTAAAAGTATCCTTTGCTCCAAATTAAAAGTTGTCTAACAAACAAGAAACAATATTTTTTGCCAATGCATCGACACAAATGAAAGCACCACTCAGCTGCAATCAACTCACAACCAGCTCAAGTGCTATGGGCCTGAAGACAGCATTCTAAAACCCCAACACATTACAGTAATATGGTGGTAAAAGTTAAAACAAGTACAGAGTTTTAATCAAAATTTGAGAGCATGAGATATACATATCTAATACCTATAAAACCATACAAAATGTCCATCCTATCACTTAACTGGTAAATCACATTAATACAAATCATGAATGCTCGCACAGCCATTTACCAAAAGACAAACAAGGAGAGATAAAAAAGTAAGAAGAAGGAACAGTTCTAGCCTCTGGTAAAGATTGTTGCAATCATATACCAATATACTAAAAAACATTAAACCTTCTGAACGATATGGATATGCATATGATGGAAAAGTTAACTAGCTGAACACATAAAACAACTATTCAAGAAACTACAACTAAAGTGGACCTTATGGAATCAGTTACATCTAAGGGAGAAACCCTGGTTACAACATGGAAGGAAAATTTGAAGTTTAAGCATGATTACTCTTCTCCTATATACA
The DNA here is from genome assembly GCA_037349345.1 of Oemleria cerasiformis. Classification (NCBI taxonomy): domain Eukaryota; kingdom Viridiplantae; phylum Streptophyta; class Magnoliopsida; order Rosales; family Rosaceae; genus Oemleria; species Oemleria cerasiformis. Next base: position 71,517 of record JAZGTL010000286.1, on the reverse strand, counting down.
TCAGAAAAGACTTCTCTCAAAATAACTTCAAACTAGATAAAACATTCCTCTTCAACAATTACCTGATCAGCAGTATGAATTAGCACAGTTCCTTTGGTCTCAGTTGCAGAGGTATCAACACCACCAGCAAAAACGGAAACCTGAATATGAGTGTTCATTAAATCAGAAGCCATAATCAACGCAGCTAAAGGAAACTAAAATAATAAATTGTTATATTGTACATAACTATCCATGCCTTCATTTGTCCCAATCCCAATGTTTTGAAGGGAACAAATAGGGAAGAGGGCATTATGTAGTTCACAGCGGACCAACAACACTTACCCTATTCTAACTGGTATTTGCTTTGATTAATTATCATCAAGTTTTCATTATAAATTTAATAAACCTGCCATTTCCATGGATTATTCTGTCATATCGTTACATCATACTATCCAACACAAGAAAACGGCAGTTCAATTTAGATAGCTGACATTGACAATCACAAACCACCTAATGTTAAAGATATCAAAAGGCATGCTAACCATGCTCATTTTCCGGTTACAAACAATGTATTTCTTCTTCCCTACACCCAATATTCCATGCTGCAAGTTTCAATAATTTGATATGAAATGCCCAATATACTGTCCTTACATTTCCTACAGGTGCCAAATTTGTGCCTATATAATAAAATCTAAAGGTAAAGAATAGAAAATGGTGCTAAAAGGATAACCTAAAGTAATTAGCAAATGAATAAATCTGCCCAAGTTAAAATATAGACCTTGAGCAAATAAAACACGCCATCTAATGCCACAACATATGTATGCAATGCAAAAGTTAAGATGCATAAACATAAGGGAGTGACTGCTAACCTTGGCCTTCTCCATTCGCTTTATACTCCCCACAGCATCAGTTTTCAACACCATACCCCGGACTACTGTACAATTATGCAAACCCCCTCCCACAATCTTTGCAACACGTACATTATCCACATTAAAGTTTGCTGGGTTCTTGGGACATACTTGTATGCATGCCTATTGTCCGATAAAAGAGCTACCATTAGAACTTGCTTGAAGATAGTGAAAGACATTTCTTCTTTTCGTTGCTTATAATTGTTGGAGTAGCTGATTAGAAATTAAGCAATAAAATAAAATGTTAAGAAAGTTATAATTACATCAGCGACAAGTGAGGATAAGATATCTTCTTGTCCATATTGCTTGCTAGCAACAGCAGCTCTCATTCTTAAAACCACTTGTTCTTTATTGCGCACATCCATATTCTCAGAACCTTCCTCAACCAGTTCTTCTAAGATTTCAATCGCCTGAAAATCATTTACAAATGGGTAACCAATCCAAAACCGATGAGTTCTAAGAACCCAAATGGGTACCCAATCAGCAAATCATTGACAAACCTTTTTTATGGCTTTATTGTATCCACTGATGATCTCACTTGGGTGCAAGCCCATCCTGATAAGTTCCTCCGCATTTTGAAGGAGCTCCCCAGCAAAAGAAATGGTGAGATTAGCACCGTCACCGATTTCCTCTTGCTGAGCCCTGGCTGCCAAAACTAAAAGCTTGGCAGCAGGGTGCTGAACCTCGAGTTCATTGACGATGGTGGCAGCATCATTTGTCACAAACAGCTTGTCTAAATGATTGATTACCATCTTATTCATACCTAAGCAGTGAGTATTCAACAATTAAGAAATCAAAACTAGTGGGAACGCGAGTGCATCGATCTGATCGAGTGAGAGTGAGAGTTTGAGAGTAAGAAAAGCGATACCATTGGGACCCAGTGAAGTTCGAGTGATGGTGGAGAGTTGCTTGCAGGCATCGATGTTCTTCACCACCGCTTCGTCCAAACCGGAGAGGTGCTTGTGCCCCTCCTTCAGCATCGATTGTATACCGTAGGGCTGCATTGCAAACTCCTTTCTTGCTTTCTTTTCCTCTTTGCCAAAACCCTAACCCTAGAAATGGCTGCGTAAGCCTTAGTCACTCTCTGCAACTGAAGCTATAGTCTTTCAAGTTTCACACAAGACTGCGGTGAGCTCCTTCTCTTTTCAAAACGAACACTTTCTAGTTTATTCGCTAAACCTTGGGCCGCTGCGAGAGGGTTATAGGTCACGCCGGATCCCTCCAAAAAAATAGAAAAGAAAAAAATATTGGAAAACATCATTTTACACCCATAAATTTGACCGTCAATTTTAGAATCAATCACTATATTTTAATTTTATTATTTTACTTTATGTGGTTATGAAATCATATCAATTTACTCTATAGATATATTTAATTATTAAATCATCCATTAAGTTAAGAATACTTTCAATATTCATTAAAAAAAAATTATCTATTTTATTTTTTATTAAGTAACTAATTATTTTAATTTAACTATTTTTTCAAATTAGTGCATTTAAACAAACTACAAGAGCAATTACATTTACATTTACATTTACATTAAATTTAATTAATTATGCTCTTGTAGTTTTTTTTTAAATGCACTAATTTAAAAGAATAATTAAATCAAAATAATTAGTCACGTAATGAAAAATAAAATGAATAAATTTTTTTATTGAATACTAAGAATATCCTTAACTTAATTGATATTTAATAGTGAAATAGGCTGATATAGTAAATTGATGTGATTTCAAAACTATATAGAGTTAAATGATAAAATTGAAACTTAATGATCCATTTTAAAATTGACCCACAAATCTTAGGGTGTAAAGTGATATTTGCCAAAAATAATTTTACATTTGTTTTGGTAAATAGTTAGAGTTTTTTTTTTTAAGATATTATTTTCTTTTTTAGTTTCTTCCCTAACACTAAGGCTCGTTAAAACCTTGTTGCTATTGACGGAGTAAGGAAAAAAAGTATCACGCACTCCAAACAAATCAAATAAACTCACAATCCCCAAACAACAAAGCAGAAATAAAGTCGGGAGGTTCTTCAAACCATTTGCATCAACTGAGACACTCAAGCCATATTGGATCAAGTGGTGTGCATCAACGCATTCTTCATCTATCTGGCCACCACAAGCACTAGTCAAAGAAAAGGATTAAGAACATAAAAAGCAGAACCATTATCGGATATGCAGATACAATACGATACAGGTGGGATACAAAGATACATTATTGGATACGGAGATACATTATTGGATATTGCGATACATTATCGGATACGCCACGTGGAGTCTCCTTTTGGATATGGCTCGAATACATTTGGGATACGTTTAGGATACCGTCAAAGGGTATAATTGAAAATATTTTGATTTTAATTTTTTTTTTTTGAAAATTTTCAAAAGTTTTCGAAGTCACATTTTAATTATTGTAATTTTTTTAATTAGTTTTATAACCCATTACGACTCACAAATCCACAATCTAAGCATTAAGACCCATAACTTATTAAATTTGTGTCTTCTCTTTTGTTATAGACTTATTTGATGTATTTTAATTTTATGATATGAAATTTTTTTGTGCTTTCATTTATATTATTATTATTCTAAATATATATTGTTTTAATAAGTGTATGTTTACCATTTTGTATCCTAATTTTTAAAAATTTACCGTATCGCATCGTATTGTATCACCGATTTCATAACTGTATCGTTGCCTTATAGTTAGGAGGCCTTCAACAAGAATTGGTGTGAGACATAATTATACGTAATGCAACACATATTCAAGGGTAGAAATTTCAAAACTGAAATTTAAAATAATAAAATATACAACCATTGAACATGATAAATGAAGAAAAGTCACTATAAGTGGATTTGGATTTTTTTTTCAAAATTAAATTTAGTATATAAATATTAACATTAGATTAAACGAGAGAAAGTAATAACTCACTAAAGGACACCCACAAATAAATAGTAAACAATGAGAGCATACCCAAGGGAGAAAAACTCCCCCATATAGTTATATCCACAAATACATCTAATTCAAAATGATCTAAAAACAAATTAAGGTTGTTCGTACCTAATTTGGTCAACCTGATCAAAGCCGATCAGTCTCGGCAAAACCATACTTGCCCCTCGGCTAAACAAGAGTACAACAATACAAATCTACAACATCATGTACATCCCACCAACGCAACCTTGGACAAAAGACACCAAAAGCCACTAGGCTGACCATGTCTGGTCGGCCTACCTGTCCATCGACCGACTGTGTTAACACAATCGCAGGACTCGAAACCACCGGGACACGTGTCGACTCCAGGATCAGGGACATTTATCCCACATCGAAATGTTTCACCTACAACATTCAATGCCACTATAAATACAAGGGCACCTCCCCTAAAAAAGATAATGACAACCTTGCCCTTACGCTGCCTAGTTATTACAATACCATCCACACTTAACTAACTTAGGCATCGGAGATTGTTAGGCCAGCACCCCATCGGTGCTCATTCGCTCTTACCTTCTCCCTGTAGGTCTTCCTAACCCCCGAGGAGAACGAGTCAAGCGAGCTCAGCAAAGCAACTCTAAGTTTGTCCATTTTTTGTATCAACAGTTTGGCGTCGTCTATGGGAATTCTGAAACAACCTCCCACAACCTCACTTACCACCTAGGCCGTCCAAACACCTTCCGGCCATCATATTGGATGATCAAGAAGAAGGACAACTCAACAACACTCTTTTCCTACAAAGGAGCTCAAGGGACAACATCCCTGATATGCTGAGACAGACGTTGGACGACCTTCAACGGGAAGTGGCTGAGCTCAGGACTCACAACGCCAAGATGGACGCTAAGAATCAGGTCATGTCTGAGCAGTATGAGAGCACGAACGCCCTTGTAAGGATGTCCCAGCACAATCAAGGATGAGACAAGGGACCAGTCAACCAAGCACATGCCGACCCAATTGTTACCGATCGAACCCCGGTCGATCAACTCGTCATCGAGCGAATTCCCTTGGACAAGCACAAGAAACAGTAGTCTAGGGCAAACCCTAGCTCATCCAGAGGGCGACTGCTCACCCAACACAAAATGGCACTGGCCCGTGTCAACTAAGAATCTATCGGGACGCTCACCAATTACTAGAGGATCGCCAAGTTAGTTAGAGCCTCTCCGTCTAACTTATGCTACATCGGATCCTAGGGCAATGGGACAACCTCCCTTACTCATCTTAACTACGGCAGGCCGACCGACAATGGGACACGCTTCCGGTATGGCCAATGGCCTAGAAGATCAAAGAACGAGAGGTCCTGAACCACAACAAAGGGCGAACACTCGAGAATTACAAGATGAGACCAGCTAAACTACCGGGAGTTACTCCCATGGCCGAAGGATAAATAGAGATCGTCGAGAAAGAGGCAATGATCAAGAGGGACACCAACCAAACCCGCCTCCACCTTAACAAGACAATTCCCTAGTGGAAAGCCTCCTACGCCGAGTGCGCAACCTTGAGGCAGAAAAGGAAAAAGGTAAAGCGCCAGCTTGGGGGAAGACTAGCACTGGTCCTTTCACCAACCGAATCCTTCGGTCAAGACATAGATCAAAGGTGAAACCTTTGAAAATAGCTCTCTACACGGAAAAGGGTGACCCCATCACCCACTTAAACAATTATGTCTTCGTCCTGGCGTACAAGAACGTGAAGGACGAGGTTCAATGCCTTATCTTCAGCTCTACGCTTACCAACGCAGCTCTCAGTTGGTTCTACCGCCTAGCTCCCAATACCATCGACTCCTTCGATGAACTACAGACAACCTTTCTCAACCAATTCATGATCCAGGCGGATAGGCTGGTCTCCACGGAAGATCTTTTCTCCCTCAGGCAGGAGGAAGATGAAACATTTCAAAAATATGCCGCCAAGTTTAGCCTCAAATACTCCCACTGCTGAGACACATATGACAAGGCTGCATTCAACGCCTTCCGAAGCGGCCTCAGCGAGTCACCCTTCAAGTATACAACCCATACTGAAGATCATAAGGATTACAATGAGATCATGCGGAGGGCGACAATCCACGCCAAAGCAAAATTCTTCCACACTCCCACCAAGGAGACCAAAGTGCCCTCGTACTCAACTCCCCCGGGCAACAACAGCCAAGGTAAGACTAACCTCAACTCGGGAGGCTACAATCATGACTCCATTCAATTTCGTCAAGGGAAGAGGAAACTCACCTACGACAGACAACATCATGTCAAGAAGGGTCAACCAAATTATGACCACATGGCATTTAAGCGAGGTGACAACCATCACCAAGGGGCACGAGACTTGCTAGGAAACAACTCCGAACCAAGACATCGCTTCGAAACATACACTATACTGAACACATCTTTGGACCACGTACTGCTAAACATGGAGGGCATGATCCCCAAAGCCAAGCCAAGGAACCCCAACTATCGCCCCATCCACAACAAAGAAGTTTTCTGCCAATACCACAAGTACAGTGGCCACACAATTGAAGAATGCATTACATTCAATGACATTATCGAGTAGTTGGTTCGCGAAGGCAGACTCAATCAATTTCTACAACATCCCCCATTGCACATGGCACAGCAGTAGATCAACACCATCAATGGAGGACCAACCCTATCCTCCTCAATCACCTCCAACCGAGCGAAGAAGAACTTCATTCGAGCTACCCAAGCCAACCACTAAGTACTCAGCATCGACTCCGATCGAGCAGCTAAGGTGGCCAAAAACGGATGGCAACCCATCATATTCTTAGAGGAAGAGGAGAAAGGCATCATGTTCCCGCACGATGACCCATTCATCATCAGAGTCTAAATCTCCAACTACGACGTAGGAAGAATACTCATTGACACCGGGAGATCGGTCAATGTACTCTTATGGGATGCTTTCAAACAGATGGGCATAGACGAGAAGAAGCTCGACCAAAAGGTCACGCCACTTCTGGGTTTCTCGGGAGACTCAGTCTTACCCAACGACATCATCTCTCTTCCAGTATCAATGGGCACTACCCCAAGGATAGCCACAACCATCACGATCTTCTTTGTGGTCGATTGTCCCACGGCCTACAATGCCATTATCGGAAGAGGATTGCTCAATCAGATGAAAGCCATCGTGGCAACCCACCTACTACCGATGAAATTCCCAACCACCATGGGAACATGACAGGTACGAGGAGACCAGCTCTCCGGAATAACATGCTATGCCACGACCATAACCAAGACGAGCAAGCAAGATCAGCTAGACCAAACAGAAACTCTATCAGTCACCGAAATCGCTCTAGGAGATGACCCCATCAACCCTAAACTCATGGAAGAATTCCAAAACAGCCCTCTGGAAGATCCACGAGACCTTGCAAACATGCCACATGCCGAGCCTATAGAAGAGACAGAGGCAATACCTCTATCCGATCAACACAAAGATCGCATGGTCCAGATAGGATCAAAGTTGAAACCCATCATACGAGCATCCCTCGTAGAATTCTTTAAGGAAAATGTCGAAGTCTTTGCATGGTCTAACGCAGACATGCCCGGCATCTCCACTGATGTGATCTGCCACAGGCTCACCATTGACCCATCGTTCAGGCCAGTCACACAGAAGCAGCGAAGCTATGACACCGAAAGACAATTGGCCATGCAGGCCGAAATCACAAAGCTGACCACCATACACTTCATCCGGAAAGCCATTTTTGCCGACTGGGTAGTAAACGTGGTGCTCGTCAAGAAACCATCCAAATCCTGGCGCATGTGTATCGACTTCACTGATCTCAACAAGGCTTGTCCCAAGGACAGTTTCCCACTACCTAAGATCGATATGCTCATAGACGCCACTGCGGGACATGAATTACTCAGCTTCATGGATGCTTACTCTGGCAACAACCAGATCCTCATGAATCCAGGTGATCAAATACATACAAGCTTTCGAACTAACCTAGGTGTCTACTGCTACAATGTTATGCCTTTTGCCTTAAAGAATGCAAGAGCGACATACCAAAGATTGGTCAACTTCATGTTCGCCGATCAAATCGGTAAAACAATGGAAGTCTATGTGGACGACATGCTTGTCAAGAGCAAAATAGATGCATAACACATTCCTAACTTGGCTAGGATGTTCAAGGTCCTCAAGGAGTACAAGATGCGCCTCAACCCCACCAAATGTGTCTTCGGAGTGGGATCAGGAAAATTCTTGGGATATATGATCAGCCAAAGAGGCATTGAGGCAAATCCTGAAAAGATCAAGGCAATCCTTGACATGCAACCTCCACAAACCCATAAGGGCATCCAACTCTTGACAGGACGAGTGGCAGCACTCACCCGCTTCATATCTAAAGCAACAGACAGATGCACCCAATTCTTCAAAGCTCTAAAAAGCAAGAGCAAACAAATTGATTGAACGGAGGAATGCAACAAGGCATTCGTTGAACTCAAGCAATACATGAGCAGGGCACCATTGCTTGCAAGACCTGAAACCGGGGATATATGATCAGCCAAAGAGGCATTGAGGCAAATCCTGAAAAGATCAAGGCAATCCTTGACATGCAACCTCCATAAACCCACAAGGACATCCAACACTTGACGGGACGAGTGGCAACACTCACCCGCTTCATATCTAAAGCAACAGACAGATGCGCCCCATTCTTCAAAGCTCTAAAAAGCAAGAGCAAACAAATTGATTGGACGGAGGAATGCAACAAGGCATTCGTTGGACTCAAGCAATACATGAGCAGGGCACCATTGCTAGAAAGACCAGAAACTGGAGAACATGTCTTCGTGTACATATCAATATCAACCTCAGATGTCAACTATGTTCTTATCACAAGACGAGCATGAGTAGAACATACCGTCTACTACGTCAGCAAAGCATTTCAGGATGCGGAGACCAGGTACCATGACCTGGAGAAACTGGCCCTGGCTCTAATAGTCACAGGACGGAGGCTCCGACCATACTTCTAGGCACATGAGACCAAGGTCATCATGAGAAAACCCTTGAGACAAGTTTTGTAGAAGCCATACATCTCTGGCCGTCTCACCAAATGGGCAATCGAGCTGAACGAGCTCGACATCTCCTATGTAGCTAAGACAGTTGAGAAAGGACAAGCAATGGATGACTTCATCACCGAATACTCCTACCAACCCACACAATACATACCACCGGAGGCAACCCCTCTATAAGGACTCAACACCAAGGAAATCCCAGAGTCAATAAAGGCACCCCCTATTGACCAACATCGCCCATGTTGGACACTATACGTAGATGGATCCGCTTGCCATAGTGGATCAGGAGCATGACTAGTCCTCACTTCCCCAGAACAAGTCAAGCTAGAATACGCCCTACACTTCAAAGCTTCCAACAACGAGGCCGAGTATGAAGCAATGTTGGCTGGCCTACGCTTAGCCAAAGACTTGGAGGCCAAACAGTTGAGAATCTACATCGATTCACAATTAGTGGTCAGCCAAATCAACAATGACTTTGAAGCCAAGGACATATCCATGTCACTTTACTTGGCCCTGGCAAAACAACTTCTTCAAAGCTTCTCGGCCTATGAAATCAACAAAATCTCAAGATCAGAAAACAATCATGCTGATGCCCTGGCACAACTTGCATCCTCATTGGATGAGAAGGAGAAGCGAATGGTGTTTGTGGAAGTCTAACACGTGCCCAACACGAGACCACACCCAGTATACAACATCAACACCAGTCCTACTTGGATGGATCCCATAAAAGCCTACCTCCAAGATGGCACTCTACTAGAAGACAAGATGAAGGCCAAGAAAATCAAGAGACAATCAGCTCGGTACACCATCCAGCATGACCATCTCTACAACCGTGGTTTCACTACCCCACTATTGAAGTGTCTGACACCAGACATGGGTGATTACGTGCTAAGGGAAATGCACAAAGGTATTTGCAAAGATCACTCTCGAGCACGTACTTTGACACAGAAGGCCTTCAGGCAAGGCTACTATTGGCCCACCATGCTTTTAGACGTCATTGAACTCACGCAAAAATGCGACAAGTGCCAGCGACATGCACAAATCCCTCACCTCCCAGCTGAGCCCCTAACTTCTATGCTTAGTCTTTGGCCGTTCTCCTAATGGGGACTAGATCTAATCGGCCAAATGCTTGAGGATAAGGGCAAGGACAACTACGCAATCGTAGATGTGGACTACTTCACATAATAGGCATAAGCGAAACCATTAGCAACCATCACAGCAGCCCAAATTGAGCACTTCGTCTACCAACACATCATCTGCCGCTTCGGGATCCACTACACCATTGTCACTGATAATGGGTAGCAATTTGATTGCAATCGCTTCAGGGCATTTTGTGAGACCTACGACATCAAACTCCTCTTTACTTCACCATCTCACCCATAGTCCAGTGGACAGGTGGAAGCAGTCAACAAGAACATCAAGTACAACTTAAAGAAGATACTCGATGAAGACAAAGGTAAATCGTCCGACATTATCGATGACGTGTTATGGTCCCACATAACCTCCAACAAGATAGCCACAGATGAGACTCCTTTTGCCTTGGAATTCGGCACAGAAGTAGTCATACCAGTGGAGATTGGCGAGACATCCTATCGAGCCATCTCTTACAACCCAAAACAAAACAATCACCAAATTGCTCTTAGCCTGGACCTACTGGAGGAACGCAGAGAAAAGGCCAACCTCAAGAACATTGCATACAAGCAACGTGTCGCAAGATATTACGACCTTAAGGGTTCGCCACAGAAGCTTCAAGATAGGAGATATAGTCTTGAGGAAATTCAGCCTTACAACCAAGGAGAGATCTGTTGGCGCATTTGCCCCCACCTGGGAAGGACCCTACAAAATCTCCAAAGTATGCCGAGAGGGGACCTATGAGATCTAAGACTCGAAAGGAAAGACACTTCCACACCCATGGAATGTGGACCACCTCAAATTCTACTACAAGTAAATAGGCCTACGGCCACAAACAAGATTGGTCAATAACCAAATTTTTTTAATCATTCCTGGCATACCCAAATTGACATTATCAATGAATGAATTTTACAATGAGGCAACACCTCTTCTCTCTCATCTCTTTGGCAATCTGTCATTTTATCAACTAAACGACATTCCTTCACTATGAGGTGAAACCTCATCTTGAACAACCTTAATTTACCCTATTCAACATTCATTCCAACTCATTTTTGAACGGCCTCAGTTTTATGTTAAAAAAAAACGGTTTTCATTTTTGAACGGCCTTTTTGATGATGAGGCACCTCATTTTGAACGGCCTCACCTTATTACGCCATTTTAATAGCCCTACCACCTTTCAAAGGCAATCAACTAATGTTGGAACTTTACTTTGAACGGACTCTCATCACTTACCATATCGGCCTTACAATTTCACCTGGCATACATGTAAACCTATTCCGAGCGACAATGCAAAATTCACCATTCACAAAGGTTTGAGAAAGAAAATAAGCACATCTATAGGTGAGACCCCATGGTCCCACCAAAATATTACTTGTTCAATACAAGGCCATAAGGCCGATGCATAGAAAGAATACAAAAATTAATTACAAAAACTAAGGGGCATTCCCTTTATCTTCGGGGACTTCTCCTTCATCATCTCTCAGCGTCTCAGCCTAACCATCGACATCACCATCATCCTTATCATCAGGCAGAGCATTCCCATCTTCATCCAAGTAGTCTTCCAACTACGGAGGATGCTTCAGCCATGGAAATTGGATGTGAAGACCAGTGTTAGCCAGAAGAATTCGCTTGATCAACACATCTTCCAGCTTGGCCCCAAACCATTGCAGGTCATGATGATGCGCCGGGGAGGCCTTGTACTTTTCAGCACCCACCTTATTGGTCGAGATGAGCTGATTGGCCAGCATAGAAGTGGCTGACTCAACCTGCTGGACTCTAGCCTCCAGCTCAGCCACCTTTGCATCGACTTCTTCCCGGTTAGCAACCAACTGCCTCTCTAGCTCCTTCACCTTGAGCTCAACATCAACCTTGGCATGAATAGACTTCTAGGCCATCCTCTCTTTCTCGGCCAAGGAATCCATCTGCAACTTCAAGGCCTGGTACTTTTCGGCCGCTTTCTCCCTGACCTGGTTAGCATGCCAAAAGGTGGTGAAGACCTCACCAAGGAACTGCACAAACCATAGACACTTAGATAAAGAAAAGCAGTACAAAAAAAACCAAGCCCGAAGAAAAGGTACTTATGTATGCCCTTGCTCGCATAGTCTTGTCGCACCTATCAGCAAAGTTCTTCAACTTCAAGGCCGCGATCTCATCCAACTCATACTGAGACCCACGAACAACAGTGTTCATAAAGTCTAGCTGAGAGGGATGGAAGGCCGTGGACATCTACCTCCAAGTCTCGTCCACCTCCTGGTTACTCACCATATCCCGCTCCTTATCTATTTTCAGAAAATAGGACCGAAGGGAAGCATCGAGATACGGCTTCTTCATCTTCTTAGGAACCATTCGACCTTCAAAATCGGAGTCGATGTTGGGACATATGATCTTGCACACCGTCTCAAGGGCCTCAACCTGGCCCTGTTTCTTCTGTTGCAGCACATCCTCATAATCGGAAGCCAACTCCTTCCGCTTATCCCCCCTTATTTTCCTCTCCTAGGCCATTATGCGGCGACTTTCATCGGCTTCATCGTCAAGGCTAATGAAGGGAGGCACAACAGGCCGATTACCGGATGGCCCAGAGATATCAGTCAGCTGGGCAGAAACCGACCCAGAGGCACTTGGAAAAAGATGGGCCAAAGGGTCCCCAGTAACAGGATCCACCCCTTGGGAATCCAACGCCTCATGGTCACCATGCTCGGCTAAAGCATCATCCACCCGTAAAGGAACCTTCGAAGTCGATCTTGACTTGATCGGCTTATGGAAGTCGCTCTTCCTCATGGATGCCCCGGCCTTATCAACCTCGGCCTTTGTCTCAGTCGCCTTCTTCAATGCCTCTGCAATCTTTGCCATTCTCTTCGTTAATTTCTCGACTGCAGCTACAATAAAATTCGGATCGGCAGTAACAAAAAAAAAAGCAAGTTAACAAAGGGCCGAAGCACAATCCTAACGAACTAAGGTCGAGTGACACTTACGCAGAGTAGATATCATACCAACTTCCAGGAGGTGGGCAGGCAACTGCAAATAGTCTCTACTCCTTTCAACTCGGTCAAGCTTCAAAAACACTTCAGCGCAGGCGGCATTCTCCTGATCATTGATATCAGGGCGCTAAAACATGTCTACAAAAAAAAAAGGGAATCAAGTCAACACCAATCGACCATATCATTCACAAATCAATCATAAAACAAAATAAGACAAATTTTTTTTTCTACGGCTACCACCTTTCGACTAATACACGCGTGACATGCGTCGGCCGAATAATGGCAAATCTATTCCCTCCCAATTCCTAGAAACAAACATGAACTTGTGTTAAGCCTTTTGGGAGGTCGACATATCTTCAATAAAGGTTCCCTTTTCTTTCTTCGTCTTGGACTCTACATAGACCCATCCGGTCTTATCCCTAACAAATTGTACAAATTACTGATGGAACCCCAAGTCGGCTCGCCCTTCTCGCACAACTTGAAAGCTGTATACACTCCAGTTAACATAATCCAGTAATTTGGATTAAGCTGGCCGAGAGCAACCCCCACTTCAACAACCATCTTCTGCAACCACTGATGAAGAGGAAGCATCACCCCATGACTGAAATTATTCGGATGAAAAGTCGCCCAACCGATCGGTGGATTGCTCGGCCTCTCCCTTCTCCCGAGTAGTCTCATCTTCACAGAATCCGAAATGTTGAACACTCTTCGATAAGCTAGGAGATCATCATCATCCAAAGTACTGACTTGTCGATCAACCTCATAGGTCGAGCTGGCCACTATCACCAATTCTACGGCCTCTTCCACATCAATCTCCATCGGACGTGAGCTCGACATTGTCTCCAAAGACTTTGAACTTGAAGCCATACCCTTACCCTTATCAGCCGGGGACTTCAACAAACCACCATGATCAAAGGATGATACCTAGGCATTAGAGGTCTAGGCCCCATCACCGGCTGACACATAACGGGTGTCAATATACTCAAAAGCTTTATCTAACTTTTCCTGCAATTCCTGGGCCGATTGTCCTTGAGATGCCTCAAGGATCGATCCACCTACATTCGTATCCACCTCTGGCTTTACCCTAGGGTTTGGCCAAGGGGAACCAGAGGCCGATTTAGACACGTTTAGCCGTGAATCAGAGCTAGCCGAGCTAACTTCTGATTCACCGTCAAACGCATGATAGGACCGATCCTCATATTCTTCTGAATCACCTAATGAACTTGACATCTACAACATACAAGGAAGATCGATGAAGGGTAAGATACAAAACACAACAACTAAGACATACAGACGATCAAGCAAACACATTCATCAAGTTCATCACCAGTTCATGCAAAAATCACACATTCGATTGAAAAAACAAAGGAAGAACAGTGCAATACCTTGTTTATGAGAATTTTGCCGTAAACTCCACTGTAAAACACTCGTCGAAAATCGCCTAAATAGGATTCAAAGTCGCCAGAAATCGCCTTCAACTCTTCGAAAATCTCTCTCAAAAGCCAAAGTGACAAATAAGGAAGGATTCGAGTTTTATAGGAAAAAAGTCGACCGTTTCAAACCCACTTCGGCCAGTCGAATAGTCGCACACACAACCCAAGGCAATGAAAGCACGACGCGTGGTACTCCATGTCAGATAACTCACATCATGTCAGAAGTACATTATGGAGTCACGAGTGGCACTAGATCGGCCATGGACATTCCTAGCCGATCGGCCACATGATCGTTCGAGGCTTCGCTCTTACGGGATAAACAAGATGACATACACTCATCAAGAAAGTGGAACTCGGTCGACCATGGACATTCCTAGCCGATCGACCAAATGATCGTGCGAGGCTCGGCTCCTACGGGCCATACAAGATGACATACACTCATCTTGCAAGTGGCACTCGATCGGCCATAGACATTCCTAGCCATTCGGCCACATGATCTTACTAGGCTCCGCTCTTGCTGGCCAAACAAGTTGACATACACTCATCTTGCAAGTGGCACTCGACCAACCATGGACATTTCTAGTCGATCGGCCACATTATCGTGCGAGGCTCCGCTCTTACGGGTCGAACAGGATGACATACACTCATCTTGCAAGAGGCACTCGATCGACCATGGACATTCCTAGCCAATAAGCCACATGATCTTGCAAGGCTCTGCTCTTGCGGGCCATACAAGATGACATACACTCATCTTGCAAGTGGCACTCGATCGACCATGGACATTCCTAACTGATCGGGATATAATCATACGAGGCTCCACTCTTACGGGCTGTACAAGATGACATACACTCATCTTACAAGTGGCACTCGATCAGCCATGGATATTTCTAGCAGATCGGCCACATGATCGTGCAAAATTCCGCTCATACGGGCCGTACAAGATGGCACTTGGCCACAACCAAAATTTACGTTTGACCATCCTCTCTCACCAACCCTTTTTTGGGCAAAGATTTACCACGGCGTCTCACCTCAACCAAGGGCTTAGGACTAGGGACTAGTATAGGAAAAATATTCGTACAAGTTGACAAGTAGCGACAAGCCCTCAACCGAGGAAATCCACCTCAGTCAAACGACTTAGGGGACTTCTGTTCGTACCTAATTTGGTCAACATGGTCAAGACCGATCAGTCCCGCCAAAATCATACTTGGCCATCGGCTCAACAAGAGTACAACAATACAAATCTACAACATCAGGTACATCCCACCAACGCAGCCTTGGATAAAAGACACCAAAAGCCACTAGTTCGACTAGGTCTGGTCAACCTACCCGTGCATCGGCCGACTGTGTCATCACAACCGCGGGACTCGGGACCACCAGGACATGTGTCTGCTCCAGGATCAAAGACATTTATCCCATATCGAAATGTTTCACCTACAATATTCAATGCCACTATAAATACAAGGGCACCTCCTCTCAAAAAGGTAATGACAACCTTGCCCTTACGCTACCTAGTTATTACAGTAACATCCACACTTAACTGACTTAAGCATCAGAGACTCTTAGGGCGACACCCCACCGGTGCTCCTTTGCTCTTACCTTCCCTATGCAGGTCTTCCTACCCCTGAGGAGAGCGAGTCAAGCGAGCTCAGCGAGGCAACTCTAAGTTGGTTCATTTTTGGTATCAACAAAGGTAAACAATTTGGCACTAATAATGAGCAAGATACAAACGGCTCATAGGAAGAAATTAACTGGATTAAACCAAAACTAAAGCACAACATTGACCATATATGGTCTTGAACTAGTATCGCCAATGTCGGCAAGGGAGCCACAATAGCCACTACAAAGTTGGAATCGCACACAAGAAGTGTTGTAATTGTAGGCATGAATCACTGCATCATTGTAGTCGCAGGATCGCTAAAGTAGCAGCAATGCCACGATAACCGCCATAATATCGCTATAGTCGCAGGCAAAAACCGTTGTATGCAGGCGCAAGAAAAAGCAGCAACACCGTATGCTTCTCGCTATAGGCAGCATCCGCAACATCGTCTCAATGGTAGCTTAGCAGGAACCAACCGCTGCAACGTCGTTGTAGTAGGGAAGAGCTACCTCCAATAATGGATTCTATAGTGTTGAAAACAGCCTTTTTATTTCCTTGGGCTAGAGTAAAATAGAAAATTTTATGGTCATTTTTTTTAGGGGCCCCCTATCGTCGTGTAGCCCGCCTATACTCTTGGGCGGGCCAATCTCCTCACATTATAAGAGCTGTCTTGTATTGTACTCACATGAATAACAAGTATAATTTGTATTTATGTTCATTTTATACCTAATCAGGGATGAGGCGGATGACTAATTTTGTGACTGACCTCAACTTAATCAGTCACCCTCCTAATTTTAAAATTCTTATAAAAAAAATTAGCCAAAATTTGGGTCATACTTTCAAATGTAGTTAAAAATCTACTTTCAGCTAATGAGTGGGTATTCAATAAACTCTAACTGAATACGGCCCAAATGCCTCCAAAGTTAACACAAAGAACGAGTGGGACTCAATGAGATAAACGTGAAGCAGGCTGTAATTTGGGCCAAAGATTGCCGGTTTACAGCTCAAAAGTTTGCAAAGTTGGATTTTAGGCCGAGCCCGGGGAATAAAGACAGCTCATAAACTACCCAGAGTTGTAGATCAGCTAAGTAACAAAGAATCCTTGCGTGGCAAGGAAATCAAAAGATAAATAAGGATAAATCTCCATGATATTAGGGATTAGATACTTCCGTAGCCAGTTAAGAAGACTGATCTCCTACTAGAACAATGACACACTCAACCTTATCAATATAGTGTCTCTAGCACTGGTTTAAGCATCCATCTCCAATATACAAAACCGCGATCAAGCGTAACCCTAATATTCTCTTAAGCTTCTAAGAAACCCCATTGTTTCAAACACCAATTTAATTCATAGGTTTAGCCCCCTTTAATAGAAAACACCGATGCCGTCTTTTCCAGGAAAGATCCCGCGGCGGGTACAAGGAAGCACCCAATCCAAGTCTTGCCAAGATAGATACCAGCCGGTGTTTCGAGGAGCAAGGCACACATACATCAGTTCGGCGACTACAATAAGTCTAAACAATTTTTGTCTGATTTTACTGTTGTTCAACATGGCCCATGTGTGTGATACCGAACCACCACTTCATGTATTATATTTTCTGAAGTCGAATCGAGGTTACTCACCGAGACGGCAAAACCAGATACCATCTAATCGCCAAGATCATTGTGTAATATTTGTGTCTAGGCACTCTAATTCCTATACAACAAACTTTCGTTTTCCATAAAGTTGAGACGTGACCCTCAGAGTTGGGCCGACCAACTATTGTGAAGACCTTGCATGCTCGGAGGAACACCCTATATATGCTGAGATCGAATCCTTCATCGGTCATGATTTTTTGAAGAATTCGAAGCATGCATTAACCCCAGACACAACCGAAGACATAATTTACATTCGACCGAATACGGTCGAGTGTTGGCACGTACGCCCGTGCACACTTGAAAACTGAAGGACGCCAAAGTTAGATAGTTTAAGTCGGTCAGTCATAGTATGGGTTTTGAGACTCGAAACCTTAGCATTTAACTCCTTGGGTTTTTCCTATTAGTTGGGAAGCAAGTTGGCTTGCAGGTGTTGAAAGAGATAGGATGTAAGTGCTTGAGGCCGGCTTCTTGTAGCTCTTATGAAAATTTGCAGCATTTTATGTCTGTCCTGCAGCTAGACCTTTTTGAGTTTCTTGTTCTAGAAAATAGATCATCTTCTTTCTTCCTCTTTCTTTTTAATAAGCTAGGAATGGAAAAAGATGCTTTACAAGTTACATATTGAAGGACACTTTGGTTTTGAGTTGGTTAAGTTTGCTTGAGTGATCACTTTGGTTTCTAACTATCTAATTAGGGTATTGGGTACCGCTGGTTGCATGGAGTAAGGGTGAAGGCTGTTTTCTCTACTGGGCCGTTAAAATGAATTAAGAAAATGGGCTTCAGTTTTGGTACCCCAAGCAGCCCAAAACATCCATCTTCTGGAATCCCCATAACAAACCTCATCAATCCTTGTAACCATTCACATTAAGTCATCTCCAACTCAAATTTTCCATTCTAGAAAACAACTATTCATGGTCCTAACCACTTTTTTCCTTCAACCGTACAGTCTAAAATGTTAAATAATTGTTTTCCTCTCAATTTTTTTTGTTAATTAATCATTTTTAAATTAACTTTTGTTTGTTCTATCGTAAATTTTTTTATGAACATTGTAACTTAAAAAAATTCAAATTTTTAAAAACTTAAATTTTTTACTTAATTGACAACGAATACCACTTATATATTCCTTGTATAGTGTGGAATGTTGAAAAATAGGGATGTATTTATAGAATTTCCAGGTTAAATATAAATTTAATTTTTTAATATTATTTTTTTTTACCATTGTTCTATTTTTAAAATTTTCATTTTATTTTAAATGTTCTGCACCATTGATTTAAAAAATAAAATTGAAAAAAACAACGCAAGAAAAGTACCTGTTTATAGTAGCCAATACAATTCTAGGGCCACCAACAATCAAACTATGTAGAAGGCCAGCCACGTTAAATGCAAGCAGATCCTTTCCCTCCGGAACTTTTCGGACTATTTAATCTTGGCCATCCAAATTGATCATACGGCTGAAATTTAATATAGCTGTTTTATATCAAAGAATATCTTTTTTCTCCTCCAAGAGATATCTGGGTTCTTCCAAATTTTTCTCCTCCAAGAGTTTCTAGGTTCTACCACCACTAGTCCTTTCTCTTCTTTCTGCTTCCAACTCCTTCCCTTATCTCTTCCTATTTTTTTGTTTCTTCCTCTCTCCTTTCAAAATTTCAACTACCCAGAAAAATTATACTTCCCTTATTGTCTTCCGATTTTCTTTCCTCCCTCCTTTCAAAATTTCAACTACCCAGAAAAATTCAATTTAGTTTTACAGAATCGGAATTTGCTTTTGAATCAGAAAGAATTTCAACTACCCAGAAAAATTCAATTCGTAAAAACTTGAATGGAACAATTATTGGCAATAGGAAATGGAAATAACTGGAAAGTGGGAAGAAAAATCAAGAAAAATATAAAAAAGAGGGAGCGAGAAATTTGGAAAGAACTACAAGATTAAGTATATACAAAATTTGATGTATTTTCCATAATCAAATTGGTTGCATTCCAAAACCATGAATTTCTTATCTATGAGATCAAAACAAATCTGCAGAAAAAAGAAAGATGAAAGAAGAAATGTTGAGCGACTGAGAAGGAAGAAAAAAATAACGAGATGAGGAAGATGGGCGGAAATAACAAGAAAGAGATTCTCCTACTGTCACAACAGCTAGAAAAAAACTCCATTGTTTCTGTCTTATCCATTCAACATAAATCCACTATTGGCAGATATCTTGACATTCATAACATTGTCTTCTGGAATGATCCTATCAATGCTAAAGAAATTTTACTTAAGATTAAATCCAAGCTTCATGGTTTGAGAAGTTCCATTCTCTCCAACGTCGGGAGACTGACCCTCATTCAATCTAATCTCTCTGGAATCCCTAATCATGTTATGTCGTGTTTCAAGTTTTCTCCGCAGGTTACTAAGTCTATGGATGCAGAGGCTCGCAAGTTCTTTTGGGGCTGCACTTGCCGTGGCTTGGAAGGATGTATGTCGCCCTAAATCTTTGGGTGGACTTGGCGTTCGTCTTGCTAAGTTTTTTTAATGATGTAGCGTTATCCAAACTTGGCTGGAAAATTCTGACTCAACCCTCTAACTGGTGGGTTAAAGTAATTTATGCTAAGTATCTTCGACACTGTTCTTTCTTGCAAGCTACTCCCAAGACAAATGCGTCTACTGCCTGGAAAGGTATCTTATTAGCTAGGCCTGTTTTATCTAAAGGCATTCGCTGGATTGTAGGTAATGGGCATCATATTTCTTTTTGGCATGATAATTGGGTTTTCCCTTTTTCCCTTTCTAACCTTGTTAATACTGATAATCTACCTAATTTTGATACTCAGGCTTCTGTTGGGCAATTTATTGTCAATAATGATTGGAATGTTCCTTTGTTACGTCAGTTTCTTCCTCATGACATTGTTCAAAAAATCAGGGCTGTCCCTTTATCCTTATGGGATAAGGATGATGAGTTTGTTTGGGGGCTGTCTCCAACATGGCATTTCACGATATAATCTGCTACTTGGATTTCTCTTTCTCAGTCTGATACTCATCCAAGGTCCTAAACCCTTAAAAAAATATGGTCCCTACCTCTTCCTCTTAAAGTTAAGATTTTTTCTTGGCTGCTTCTCCGTGGTCATCTGAAAACCAAAGACCGCCTAGCTTTTTCCATGCCCAATTTGGATCCAACTTGTTCTATATGCACTTGTAACCCTGAAAATCTTGACCATATCTTTAGCCAGTGTTCTTTGCCCAAGTTATTTAGGCTGCTACTTCTGATTTACCTAAACCCCCAATGCATACTTCCTTTTTGGAGTGGATCTCCTCCTATCCTTCTTGGGCCTTTCCTCCTTCCTCTCTAAATCTCATCCTTAGAAAAATCCTTTTGATTTGTTGGCAAATTTGGGAAGCTAGGAATAACCTGATTTTTAGAAACCTTAGACCTCATCCCTTTCGAGTCCTTTGTATTGCTACTAAAACGGGTGAGTCCTTTTGGTCAGCCAACCAAATCTCGTGTACTTCTTCTTCCTCCTTGTCTGGACAGTCATCTGGAGACCAAACTATCAAATGGTCATATCCTTCTAATGACCATGTCAAGCTCAATTTTGATGGTTCCTTCTGGACTTCTTCTGCTGGTGGTGGCTTCATTATCCGTGATTCTTCTAGTTCTACCCTTTTGGCAAGTTCTCTTCTGTTCACCAAGTTGAAGCTGATGCCCTTCTGCTTGGTCTATTGCAGGTTTCTAATGCAGGGGCCCAATCCATCCAAATTGAAAGTGACTCCAACCTTGTTATTGATTGTATCAACCACAAATGCACTCTTCCATGGAAGCTCAAAACAGTGATTCAAGACATGTGGATTGTTTCTCAGCGCTTCTATTCAGTGAGCCTCAAGCACATCTTTCGTGAAGCTAATTTTGCAGCTGATGCTTTGGCTACGAAAGGTCATTCTCTGGATGGAACAAAGATTTGGATCTGTCAAACCCCCTCTTGTGCATCCCATGCTATTTTATTTGACACCTTAAATGTTGGGTGCTCTAGGGGTTCTTCCTTGTAATTTTTATTTCTCTTTCGAAAAAAAAAAACAAGAAAGAGAGAAAACTAGGGTGTTTTATCAATTTTGTTTTAAAAGTAGATAGTATTAGTTTCTAACCGTAGGATAAGTTTTAACGGTCCAGATTAAAGATCCGGACAAATTCGGATAGATTGGATTCGGAGAGGATCCACTCCCACGTGAAATACCCTAAAAAAGTAGAAAACTGGGACCACAAAAAGTTTTAGGACCTTGGATTGAGGGTCCTATTTTCCCCTCTTTACTATAGCAAAACCCATATTTTGCGTCTTTCCAAAATGTGGGTTGAAGGAGAAAAATGGCCTGAAATCCTAAATTTTATATTCATGACCTTTGGGTTGGTGATGACCTTACAAGTTACAACCCACTTAGCAAGCACCATGATTTTCGCATGACCTGGTCCCACTTAAGCGTATTGGGTGGTTTGGCACGAGGGAGAATGGCTCCGAATTTCATGCAATTGAGAGTTTATAATTTAATGCCTAGTTCCCCATGAAATTATATTTCTTTTCCAAATGCATGCAATGATATTTAATAAGAGCAATGGGCTTGGTGTGCAATGGGCTTTGTGACCATTGGCTTGACGGATCTAGCAAGGTGCATAGCCTCAATGAGTATGGGGTTTGTTTTGAGGTAGGCAGGGCTCGAATGACGTGAGCTTGAATGGCATGGGCCTGTTTAGAGAAAATAGATGGCATATGCTTGATTGGTCTAGGCTTGACGCTTGATTGGTCTAGGCTTGACGCTTGATTGGAATTGCACGAGTTTGGCATGATCTTCCCAAATGTCAAATAAAATTTCGCTTTGTATGGCATCAAAGATATTCTATTATTTAGCACACCATGGATAGAACAAATAGTTTGTTTAGGGCCTGTTTAGAATCATTTTGCAAAACAGATAAAAAATATTTTTTTGTAAAATTAAATCAACAAATAGTATTTTGCTTTTAAAATATTTGAGAATGTGTTCGGTAGTTTACTCAAAATATGATTTTGTGTGAATGAAAAAGGAAAAACTTGTTTGATAGAAATATATAAAATTAAAAAAAGAGTAAATACGGAATAGACAATGATTTCCAAACATAAATTTTGAGATGACGACAGTGGAATGGTAATAGCAGTGATAATGGTGGTGTGGTGGGGTGGACGTGGTGCTGGTGGTGGGGGTGGAGCCAGTGGTGGTTTTGGGGTGGTGGCGCTGATGCGGTGGTGGTTGGGGTGGCTACGTGGTGGTGGTGGTGACAGTGGCGATGGTCGTGGTGGCAGTGTCGGTGATGATGTGGGGTGGGACTGTGGTGTGGTGTAGTGGTTGCAAGGGTGGTGGTGGTAATAGTGGTGGTAGGGTGGCAACAGCGGTGGTCATGGTGGCAGTGTCAACAATGATGGGGTTGTGGTGGGTGTAACAACCCGGAAATGTAATTATTAAATTTTCGTAAATTATTTCGCAAACTAAGGGGCGTGAAAGCCAATTTTGTTTCGAGACACTTTAGGTTGTGTTTTGAGTACCATTGCGGAGGTCTCGAACTTACGAGATCATAGACAGGTGGCACGTGAAAAACAGAGTTCGTGTGCGGATGTTTCGGGTATAGAATGTCAGGGGCATTTTGGAAATTTTTGCAAGTGTAGATATTTTTAACCCCACTTTGATCTAATCTTCATCTTCATTTCAATCTCTTTCTCCGGACCCGCCGCCGCCGCCCCCCCCCCCCCCCCCCCCCCCTAGAAACCCAACAATTTCAACTTTGATTCAAGGCTAAGTCTTCCGTTCTAGTGTTACTAATTAGAATCTTTTCCCCATGATCACAATCGTACAAACCATCGGAGGAGACACCCACGGGAGACGCCGGATTGAGGAAAGGAAAAACCAAAAGTTCAAATGGATTTTACAGCCAGCACATGTACGGGTTTAGTGTTTTGAGGTCATATTTGAGTTCATGGGTTTGAGTTGATAGATTTAGACGTAAAATTCGTGAAAAATGGTTGAGATTTGCAGAAGTTAGGAAAAATCCAAGGCCAGTCGGAAATGGGGTTTCCAGCGACGGCGCACGGCGACGCGGCCGTTTCTCTGGCGAGGTTCCAGTGAGACTCCGGGGACAACGGACGGCGGTGCGGCCGTCTTCTCCAGTGAGACACCTGCGACTGGGTCGATCAGATGGTGCTGACGTGGCATGCTACCTGGTTGCCACATGGAGCCACGTGAGCGCCACATGGCAGCCACATGGAGCCACCTGGGCGCCACCTGGCAGCCACGTGGGTGCCACCTCGCCACACAGTCAGCAGTCAGTTGACTTAAAGTCAACTGACGCCGTCAAGGTTTGACAGAATATGCTGACAGCGTTGGCAAATTCCATCAAAAATTAACAGAGTTGGACGGAACCCTAACGCCGTTAGTCTGGACGCGTGGGGGCGCGTGGTCCGGCCTTCCACCGGTGTGTGGGAACGGTTCTGGGATCACGACGACTCGTGTCAGCTAGTTTTCGACATTCCGGATATGTTGGCGCAGGTTTCGGGTTAATTGGACGTCGTTTACGGCTAGTTTTGGGCATCCGAATTTACTGTGTTTTCACGGTGACGTGAGCGGACCTCCCGGGGTTTAGGGAGTTTAAATGTAGGGTTTTTGTTATTAGCCGGTAATTCCGATTGTTAATATTGACAGACGATACTGCTCCAGGAACTTCGGAGGAGCGTACGACTCGGGATTGAGCTTGCTTGGACATGTGGTGAGTGGACTTTGGTTTGATAAACTGTAATGCATGCATAAAGGTATCTTTGAATTAAATGTTGTTAAGTACTGTTGTAACACCACATATTACTGGACACAGGTTTTCCATACTGGACACAAGTTTAAATGCACTTTGAATTAAATGTTGTTAGAACTTATTACTGGACACAGGTTTTCCATATTTCAATGAAAATGTGTTTTGGGGAAATGGCCGGCTTTTGGACTCTATTTTTATGTTGTCTTGATGTGATAATTATTGACTCCATGCTTTTGGGTTAGACTCGTATTTGTGATTTACTGATTTTGGGCCATAAATGATTTTTCAATGACTTTGGCTTAGCCCAAGAAAGAAAGATTTCAAAACACGGATTTGGTTTCCACTGGTTTTTTGTCCCCGATGTCAAGGTTACTCCGACTGGCATTGAGGAGTTTTGCTCCGTTGGTTCGTTGAGGGTTCTCTGACGCTGGTGTCGAGGGTTTTCTCCGCCGGGTCGCTGAGGCTGTCTACGCGTAGCACAACATAACTCGAGGTATATCAGGTGTGTGGAGGGTATGTCGGGAATAGTGGGATATGTGTTAATGTATTTTGTGTACAGGTCACTTTAAATGATTTTAAATTACTTTGAGGAGGATTTTCAAACCAAATTGTGGACCACAGTGTGTTTTTCATTATATAGATTTTGTGGGTCCAACCAAGTGCTTTTAAAGAAAGATGAAATTCCGGTGGTTTTCAGATTTCTTTATATCATATTTACATAAAAAGAAATGTTTATGTTATGCATGCATGGTTTTACTCGTGGAGGGGGAAAATGTAAGATTTCCTCGGAAAATGATTTTAAATGATTATTTTTGTCCACTCATAACTTTTGTGTTTTAAATTCCCTCCAGGCTATTGAGTTGACGTGGGCACTTCCAGAGGTAGAGGCATTAGATTTTGAGTTGCGCATTTGACCTAAACTTCGAGTAGGATATTTAATTATGTAATTAATTATCCTCCTAGATGCTCTGAAAATATTTTTGGACTTATTGTAAACTTTCGATTTCATCGTTGGATGGTTGTTGTCTGTTGGAATTTAGAGTGCTATTTGATCCCTTGTCTGACAGGTGGAAGACGGATAACTAGTCCCTAAGGGGAGACTCTATAGAACTTTTGGCAAAGTTCTCATAATTAAAATTGTAAGGACTTAAGGGTATTTTGGGATTTTCCTTAGGTTATCAAACGGGAGTAAGGTTCTTCTCGGGTTTCGAGGGGAAATTCGGGAAGGGTCCTTACAATTGGTATCAGAGCACTAGGTTTAAATTCCTGTAGACCGTACACTTAATGTACAACTGATTATGGTATTGACGATTTACGATTCTTTTCAGCGTAATGCCTCCGAGACACGAGCCGCGTCAGCGATCTGGAAATGGTGGGGACACACGTGAACCCGCAGTAGAGCTTGATTTGAGGTCGACCCTGGAGCAATTAGGTCAGGCTTTGACTTTAGTTCTTCAGGGCAGAGCTACTACTGAAGTTTCAGACATCGAGAGATCCCAGAGACTGGGGGCGACAATATTTATGGGCGAATCTAGCCCAAATGATGCAGAGGAATGGATTACTCGTTTGGAACGGGTGTTCTCGGTTATGAGGTGTCCTTCGGAGGACAGGGTGATGTTAGCCACATTCCTGCTAGGTGGTCCTGCTTACCATTAGTGGCACGCATTGGAGCTGTCAGGCTGGTGTGTCCATACACTTACTTGGGAGACTTTCCGGGAGCGATTCCTTCAGCAATTTTACCCTCGCTCGTACCGGGATGCTAGGGAGGCCGAGTTCTAACCGTTACAGTAGGGAGAAATGATTGTCGCCTAATATGAGCAGAAATTTCTTGAGTTGGCTCGCTTTGTACTGGTTCTGGTGGCAACCGAGAAGGACAAGTGTCGCAGATTTGAATATGGGCTGAGGGGTGAGATTCGGTCAGCGATAACGATTGTGGCCCATGCCTCCTTGAGGGACTTGTCTGACGCTACAGCTCGGGTAGAGTTGAGTTTGCCAATCCAACAGCAGTTCAGTGGTTCTAGGCGACGCCGAGATCACTGGACTGGATCAAGAGAGGCGGTTATAGTTCTGGGTCATTTTGGGTGCGAGATCCAAGTCGGGTAGTGGCGGAGTCGGGCAGGCACAACAGTCATCCGCTCAGTTTGCCGGTGCATCAGTACAGTCAACTGGAAGACATAGTGGCAGATCTGGTGGCACTGGATGTTTCTTCTGTGGGGAGACTGGTCATTTCAAGAAAGACTGTCCATATCGTCGTCCGGCCGGTAGTTCATTGGGTCATGACGCTCCTGAACCAAGTCAGAAGGCAGTGCAGTCGTCTGGTACTGCAGCAGGGAGCCTGACTCAATCCAGTGGGGCCAGTAGGGCCAATGTGGCTAATAGGGCCAGAGGCAGACGTGGAGGTCGTGGTCGATCTTCAGGTACACCGGCCCGAGTTTTTGCGATGACGCAACAGGAGGCCCTAGCGGCACCAGAGGTGGTCACTGGTACATTATCTATTTTTAACAGTGATGCTCGTGTTTTGATATATTCCGGGGTGACATATTCTTTTATTTCACAGGGTTTCACATTATTTGTTGATATAGAATTATCCCGGATTGGTTCGAATATGGGTATTAGTACTCCTAACGGGGATATGTTAGTGGCGAACCTCGTGATTCGCAGTTACCCGGTGTTAGTGGAAGGTCATGCGTTGGAGGCAGATTTAATCTCCTTAGACATTGATTATTTTGATGTGATCTTGGGGATGGATTGGTTGACTATGCACCATCCCTCTATAGATTGTTATGACAAGATAGTGGTTTTCCGGAGTCCAGGTTTTCCGGAAGTTATATTTTGGGGAGATCGTAGGGTACTACCCTCAGGAGTAATATCGGCCTTGTCTGTTGAGAAATTGTTGAGGAAAGATTGTGAGGGTTATCTGGCTCACGTGTTTGATTCTCTGGAGACTGCGGTGAGAGTACAGGATGTTCCTACGGTGAGTGAGTTTTCTGAGGTATTTTCAGAGGATCGTCTGAGATTGCCACCTCATCGGGAGATTGAGTTCACCATAAAGCTTCTTTCGGGTACCCAACCTATATCACATGCACTGTACAGAATGGCACTGGCAGAATTAAGAGAGTTGAAGACTCAATTGCAGGACTTGGTGGATATGGGATTTATCCGACCAAGTGTATCACTTTAGGGTGCGTCGGTGTTATTCGTAAGGAAGAACTATGGTGGTCTGAGGTTATGTATCGACTACCGGCAGCTAAACAGGGTTACATTGCGAAATAAGTATCCTCTGCCAAGGATTAATGATCTGTTTGACCAGTTAAAAGGTGCAAAATATTTCTCAAAGATTGAGCTTCGATCTGGTTATGATCAGTTGAGGATCAGGGAAGGGGATGTTCCTAAAACGGCTTTCAGGACACGTTATGGCCACTATGAGTTCCTGGTCATACCCTTCGGGTTGACTAATACACCGACAGCGTTCATGGATTTGATGAATAGGGTGTTTCGAAAGTATTTGGATTTGGTTGTGATTGTGTTCATTGATGATATATTGGTGTATTCGAGGAGTGCTAAGGCACATGAAAAGCAGTTGAGGTTGGTGCTGAATATACTAAGGAAAAAACAATTGTTTGCCAAGTTCAGTAAATGCCAGCTTTGGTTGACCGATGTGAGATTCTTAGGTCATGTGATTCCTGCTGAGGGTATCAGCGTGGATCCCCAAAAAGTTGAGGCAGTGGCAAACTGGGAGCAACCGAGGATAGTGACAGAGGTGATAAGCTTTCTGGGTTTAGCGGGATATTATCGACGATTCGTAGACGGATTTTCTGTCAGGACCCGTCCCCAATTTTGCCTTTAAACCCGAGAAGGACCCTGATCCCATCTGACAACCTAAGGAAAGGTTCCCAAAATACCCTTCAATCCTTACAAATATAATATGACCAACTTCACCTGTCAGACAAGGGATTCAAAGCACTCAACATTTCCAACAAATAATGACCATCCAATTAAAATATAATATCAGAGCGTCTAGGTAGGATAAATAGTACAATTTAGATATCCTACTCGAAGTTTAAATACATTGTGCAGCTGAAATACTAATGCCTCCGTCTCGTAAGAAATGCCCACGTCAACTCAACATCCTGGAGGGGATTTAAACACAAAACTTGTGAGTGGACAAAAATAATCGTTTCAAAATCGTTTTCCGAGGAAATCTTACATTTTTCCCTCTCCACGAATAAAACCATGTATGCATCAAATAAAATAGTTCAGGATATAAAACATCATCTGCAAATCACCGGAATCCATTTCTCTTTAAAATCACTTGGTTGGACCCACGCAAAATCGGTATAATGAAAACACATCGTGGTCCACAATTTGGTTTGAAAGTTCTCCTACAAAGAGTTTAAAATCATTTATTTCGACCTGGACACATAAGATATCAATCCACTATTCCCGACATATCCACTAGCCACTAGGGTATCCCTTGAGGTGTGCTAGCCCTGTACTACACGTAGACAGCTTCGCAACCCGGCGGAGCAAAACTCCCCGATGCCAAAGTCGGAGAAAAAATAGTAACCATCGGGACAGAAAACCAGTGAAAACCAAATCCGTGTTTTGAAATATTTGTTTCTTGGCCTAAGCCAAATTTATTGAAAAATCACCTTTTATATTAGAGGTTCACCGGGTTCACCGCCTACAGCGGATCCTGGCCCCGGATCCTGGCCCCCCTCAAATAGTTATTGTTTAAATTGGAGGTTCACCGGGTTCACCGTTGACAGCGGATCCTGGCCCCCCTCAAATAGTTCAACCCAAAATCATGGACTCAATAATTAGCATGTCAAAACGATATCAAAATCGAGTCCAAAAACCAGGCCATTTCTCAAAACACACTTTCACTGAAATTTGGAAAACATGTGTCCATCAATCATTTCTCAATTCCGGAAATTCAATGCAACAATTCATAATAATATTTAAAAAAAGATACAATGATGCATGCATTACAGTTTATAAACCAAAAGTCCACTAATCACCTGTCCAATAAAGCTCAATCCGGACTTGTTTGTTCCTCCGAGGTTCCCGGAGTATTATCGCCTGTCAACAATAACAATCGGGATTACAGGCTAGTAATTAGACTCTTATATAACAACTCCCTAAACCCGGGATATCCACCTACGCTGCCCTACAAAATGCAGCAACTTCGGATACCCAAAACTACCTCTAAATGATGTCCGATCGACCCGAAACCTGCGCCAACAGATCCGGAACACTGAAAACTAACTGCCACGCACCACCGTGACTTCGGAATAGACCCCAAGCGCCTCCATGCATCGGCGGAAGACCGGACCACGCGCCGGTCACGTGTCTGCTACAGTACCCATGTGCTTGGACTGATCCAACTCGACCCAACTCGGCCTGATTCGATCCAACTCAACTCGACCGGTTCACTCAACCCGACCGATTCACTCAACCCCATCGATTCAACTCGACCCGATCGGTTCAACTCGACCTGACCCGGTCTGACTCGACCCGATCGATCGCTAGCAACTCATTGGAGAAAATGATCGGACAGCCGTTGTTGTCGGAATTTGGCCGGAGAAGATGACCGGACCACCGCCGCCGTCTGGGTCGCCGAAATCCTCCGTTTCCGGTCGACTTTCAAGTTTTCCTAACTTCTTCAAAACCCAACCATTTTTCACGAATTTTACGTCTAAATCTATCTACTCGAACCCAGGAATCCAAATATGACATCAAAACATTAAACCCATACCTGTTTTAGCTGGAAAATTGATCGGAAGGTTTGGTTCTTCCTTTACTCGGTCTGACGGCTCCCGTGGTCCTCTCCTTCGATGGTTTGTACGATTATTACCGTGGCAAAGAGTAGAATCCGATTAGCGGAACAAAAATGG
This sequence comes from Oemleria cerasiformis, assembly GCA_037349345.1. Taxonomy (NCBI): domain Eukaryota; kingdom Viridiplantae; phylum Streptophyta; class Magnoliopsida; order Rosales; family Rosaceae; genus Oemleria; species Oemleria cerasiformis. The sequence continues at coordinate 41,181 of JAZGTL010000286.1, read as the reverse complement.
AAGTCTTGGCCTTGAATCAAAGTTGACTTTTGTGAGTTTTGGGTCTTTGTCTCTCACGGTTTCGGGATGGATTTGTGTGGTTCAGAGAGAAAGGATGAGAATGATGATGATGACAATGAAGATGTAATAATGGTTTGGGGTTAAAATATCTACACCAAGTCAATAATTACCAAAATGCCCCTAATAATCTAGACCCGTAACTTACGTACACGAACTCCATTTTCCGCGTGCTGTCTGTCTACGAACTCGTGAGTTCGAGACCCACACAACGGTATCCAAAACACAGCCTAGAAATTTCCAAAACAAAACTTGATCTCCACGCCCTCAACAACCAAGGATAAAATCATCTTTTTACAAAAATAATTACGTAAATCCAATAATTAAAATTCCGGGTTGTTACAATCCACCCCCCTTAAGAAATTTCATCCTCAAAATTCATCTCTACCATTGGAACAAATGAGGATACTGCGCCCACATTAGTTCCTCAGTTTCCCACATGGCCTCCTCCACATTATGATTCCTCCACAACAATTTAACTAGAGGAATAGTCTTTCTGCGCAGTACCCTTTCCTTTCAATCTAAAATTTGCACTGGTTGCTCCTCAAAGGTCAAATCGTCCTTCAGCTCAAGCGGTTGCTCTTCCAACACATGAGACTCATCAAAAAAATATTTTCGGAGAAAAGATACATGGAAGACATCATGAACTCTTGATAGTTTCGAGGGTAAAGCAAGTCTGTACGCTACAGGTCCTATCCTCTCCACAATCTCATATGGCCCAATGTAACGAGGACTCAGTTTTCCTCGTCTACCAAAACGTACCACTCCCTTCCAACGAGATAATTTCAAGAACACTCAGTCTCCAACCTCAAATTCAAGATCTCTCGTTCGGCGGTCTGCATAGCTCTTCTGGCGATCCTGGGCTATCTTTAACCTTTCTCTGATGATTCTTATCTTTTCCTCAGTCGTATCCACTAACTCTGGTGTTAACAGTCTCCTTTCACCTACTTCATTCCAGCACAACGGTGTCCTGCACTGCCTCCCATACAGTGCCTCGAAAGGAGACATCCCAATATTCGATTGATAACTGTTATTGTAAGGAAATTCCATCAGAGCCAGGTATGAATCCCAGTTCCCTTTAAACTGCAGTACACAAGCTCTCATTATATCCTCCAAAACTTGGATTTTCCTCTCAGACTGACCATCCGTCTAAGGATGAAAAGCTGTACTGAAATGCAAGGTGGTGCCAAAAGCCTTCTGCAAACTCCGCCAAAACCTAGAGGTAAACCTAGGATCCCTGTCCAAAACAATTGACTCTGGAGTCCCATGTAGCCGTATGATCTCATCTACGAACAATTTGGCATACCGACTCATCCGGAAATCTTCCCGCACAGGCAAGAAATGTGTCGACTTCGTGAGTCTGTCAACGATTACCCATATTCCATCATATCCCTTATGTGTCCTTGGAAGTTTATACACAAAGTCCATCGTAATGTGATCCCACTTCCATTCCGGGATAGGTAATGGTTGAAGTGTCCCATAGGGTTTCTGCCTCTCCGCTTTCACTTGCTGACATGTCAGGCATCTACTCACAAACTCAGCAATTTCCCTTTTCATCTCAGTCCACCAATAGTGTTCCCTTAGGGTATGATACATCTTGGTACCTCCTGGATGCATAGCATAAGCCGAACTATGAGCCTCATCAAGAATTTCCCTCTTAAGCCCCAGCTCATTCGGTACGCACAACCGTCCATCCTTAACCAAGGCTCCATCATCCCTAAGCACATAATCTTGCCTGTTTCCAGCCTCCAACTCCATCTTGATAATGCACAATGTAGGATCCTGGAGTTGAGCCTCAATAATTCGATCAATCAGAACATGTCTCACATGGAAACTAGCCAGCAAAACCCCCTGGCTACCCATGTCAAATACAATCCCCGCTCTCCGGAACTCTACCAGCAACGGTAGGTAGACTGTATGCAAATGGGCCAAAGAACCCATGGACTTCCTGCTCAAGGCATTTGTCACAACATTGGCTTTTACTGGGTGGTACTCTATAGTACAATCATAATCTTTTATCAGCTCGAGCCACCTTCTCTGCCTTAGATTCAAGTCTTTCTGGGTGAACAAGTATTTCAAACTTTGATGGTCGGTGAAGATTCGACACGTCTCCCCGTATAAATAATGTCTCTAGATTTTTAGTGCATGCATCACCGCAGCTAACTCCAAATCATGTGTGGGGTAATTCAGCTCATGGGGTTTAAGTTGCCTAGAAGCATACGCTATCACCTTCCCATGCTGCATCAGCACACAGCCTATACCCCGCAATGATGCATCACTATACACCTCGAATCCCCTAGTATCATTAGGAAGGGTTAATACTGGAGCAAAAGTCAACCTCCTCTTTAGCTCATGAAAGCCATGTTCACAATCAGCACCCCAGTCAAATTTGACTCCTTTCCTAGTCAACCTAGTCAACGGGGCAGCTATCGTAGAAAATCCTTCTACGAATCGCCTATAATATCCCGCTAAACCCAGAAAACTCCTCACCTCTGTCACTGTCCTCGATTTCTCCAAATTTGCCACTGCCTCAACCTTTTGGGGATCCACGCTGATACCTTCAGCCGAAATCACATGACCTAAGAATCCCACCTCGGTCAACCAAAACTGGCATTTACTGAGCTTGGCAAACAATTGCTTTTTCCTAAGCATATTCAATACAAACCTTAAGTGCTTCTCATGTGACTTGGCACTCCTTGAATACACCAAGATATCATCGATGAACACAATTACAAATCGATCCAAATACTTTCGGAACACCCTGTTCATCAAGTCCATAAACGCTACCGGGGCATTAGTCAACCCGAACAGCATCACCAAGAACTCATAATGACCATAACGTGTCCTAGAATCTATTTTCTGAACATCCCCTTCCCTGATCCTTAACTGATGGTACCCGGATCGAAGGTCAATTTTTGAGAAATATTTTGCCCACTTCAGTTGATCAAATAAATCGTCAATCCTTGGCAAATGATACTTATTCCGCACCGAAACCCTGTTTAACTGCCAGTAGTCGATACACAATCTCAGACCACTATCATTTTTCCTCACAAATAATACCGACGCACGCCATGGTGAAACACTTGGTCGAATAAATTCCATATTCCCCAAATCCTGCAACTGAGTCTTCAACTCTCTTAATTCTACCGGTGTCATTTTGTACGGTGCCTGCGAAATAGATTCAGTACCTGGTAGAAGCTCTATGGTGAACTCAATCTCCCGGTGAGGTGGCAATCCTGGAAGATCCTCTAGAAACACATCAGAGAACTCACTCACCACATGAATATCCTCCACTCTCATCGGAGTATCCCGAGTATCAAACACATGAGCCAAGTAACCCTCACAACCTTTCCTCAATAATTTCTCAGTGGTCAAAGCTGATATCACTCCTGAAGGTAGTACCCTACGATCTCCCCGAAACGTAAGTTCCGGCAAACCTGGACTCTGGAGAACCACTATCTTGTCATAACAGTCTATGGAGGCATGGTGTATAGTCAACCAATCCATCCCCAGAATCGCATCAAACTCAAAAATATCTAAAGGGATTTAATCTGACTCCAACCCATGGCCTTCAACCATTACCGGACAACTACGAATCACAAGGTTTGCCACTAACATATCTCTGGTAGGAGTACTAATACCCATCTCCCAACCAATCGGGGACAATTCTCTATCAGCAAACAGTGTAACACCCCGAGAAATAAAAGAATGAGTCGCCCCGGGATCTATCAAAACACAAGCATCACGGTTGAATATAGATAATGTACCAGTGACCACCTCTGGTACTGCTCGAGCCTCCTATTACGTCATAGCAAAAACTCGAGCTGGTGTACCCGAAGACCGACCACGATCCCCATGTCTACCTCTGGCCATGTTGGTCCCACTAGCTCTACCGGCCCCACTGAATTGGGTCTGGTCCCGAACTGTAATACCAGACATCTGTCCTGCCTTCTGGCTCAGCTCAGTAGCATCACGACCCAAGGAACTACATCCCGGACGACGATGTGGACATAATCTTTTGATGTGACCAGTCTCCCAACAGACGAAACAACCGGAGCCACCATATCTGCCACCATATCTGCACTGAGGCACCACTAGATAGAGTAGATGATTGCCATGCCTGGAAAATTCCGCCACTTCCTGACCCGGATCTCGCACTCCCAGAAGATCCAGAATTATGACTGCCTCTCTTGGATGGTCCCTGACTAGAGGTTCCGACATTCCAGCGCTCCCAACATCGCCTGGAACAACTGTACTGCTACTGGACTGGTAAACCCAAACTCAACTCTACTCGGGCAGCAACATCAGACAAAGTCCTCAAGGAAGTGTGAGCCATAGCCGTAACTGCTGACCGAATCTCACCCCTCAGTCCTCTTTCAAATCTGCGGCACTTGTCCCTCTCGGTCGCCACCAAAGCTGGTGCAAAGCGACTCAGCGCTATAAATCTCTGCTCGTACGGGGCCATAGTCATGTCTCCTTGTTCTAAATGCAAGAACTCAACCTCTTTGGCCTCCCGATGCGAGCGAGGGTAAAATTGCTCAAGGAAGTGCTCCCGGAAAGCCTCCCAAGTAAGTGTGTGGACACCCCATCATGACACCTCCAATGAGTACCACCAGTGTTAAGCAGAACCACTTAGCAAAAATGTGGCCAACAACACCCTGTCCCCTGGAGGACATCTCATGACCAAGAACACTCGCTCCAAGTGAATAATCCAATCCTCAGCATCATCTGGGCTAGACTCGCCCGTAAATATCGTCGCCCCTAATCTCTGGGCTCTCTCAATATCTAAAACCTCAGTAGTGCTATCCTGAAGTACTGAAGCCAATGTCTGACCCCAGCTGTTCCAGTGTCTGCCTCAAATCAGGCTCCACTGCGGGTTCATGGGTGTCTCCACCGTTCCCAAACTGCTGACGGGGCTCGCGTCTCGGAGGCATTACGCTGAAAATAAACTTTAACTCATCAATACCAAAAATTCACTTGTACACTAGGTGTACGGTCTATAGGAATTTCACCTAGTGCTCTGATACCAATTGTCAGGACCCGTCCCGAATTTTCCCTCGAAACTCGAGAGGGACCCTGATCCCGTCTGACAACCTAAGGAAAGGTTCCCAAAATACCCTTCAATCCTTACAAATATAATATGACCAACTTCACCTGTCAGACAAGGGATTCAAAGCACTCAACATTTCCAACAAATAATGACCATCCAATTAAAATATAATATCAGAGCGTCTAGGTAGGATAAATAGTACAATTTAGATATCCTACTCGAAGTTTAAATACATTGTGCAGCTGAAATACTAATGCCTCCGCCTCGTAAGAAGTGCCCGCATCAACTCAACAGCCTAGAGGGGATTTAAACACAAAAGTTGTGAGTGGACAAAATAATCGTTTCAAAATCGTTTTCCGAGGAAATCTTACCGTTTTTCCCCTCCACGAATAAAATCATGCATGCATCAAATAAAATAGTTCATGATATAAAACATCATCTGCAAATCACCGGAATTCCATTTCTCTTTAAAACCACTTGGTTGGACCCACGCAAAATCGGTATAATGAAAACACATCGTGGTCCACAATTTAGATTGAAAGTTCTCCTCAAAAGAGTTTAAAATCATTTATTTCGACCGAGACACATAAGATATCAATCCACTATTCTCGACATATCCACTAGTCACCAGGGTATCCTTTGACGTGTGCTAGCCCAGTACTATGCGTAAACATCCTCGCGACCCGGCGGAGCAAAACTCCTCGATGCCAGAGTCGGAGAAAAAATAGTAACCATCGGGACAGAAAACCAGTGAAAACCAAATTCGTATTTTGAAATCTTTGTTTCTTGGCCTAAGTCAAATTCATTGAAAAATCACCTTTTATATTGGAGGTTCACCGGGTTCACCGCCTACATCGGATCCTGGTCCCAAATCCTGGCCCCCCTCAAATAGGTATTGCTTAAATTGGAGGTTCACCGGGTTGACCGCCGACAGCGGATCTTGGCCCCCCTCAAATAGTTCAACCCAAAATCATAGACTCAATAATTAGCACGTCAAAACGATATCAAAATCGAGTCCAAAAACCAGGCCATTTCTCAAAACACACTTTCACTGAAATATTGGAAAACATGTGTCCAACAATCATTTCTCAAATCCGGAAATTCAATGCAACAATAGATAACAGTATTTAAACAAAGATACATTGATGCATGCATTACAGTTTATAAACCAAAAGTCCACTCACCACCTGTCTAAGCAAGCTCAATCCCGACTTGTTTGTTCCTCCGAGGTTCCCGAAGCAGTATCGCTTGTCAATAATAACAATCGGGATTACCGGCTACTAATAAAACTCTTATATAACAAATCGCTAAACCCCCGTGATATCCACCTACGCTGCCCTAGAAAATGCAGCAACTTCGGATGCCCAAAACTACCTCTAAACGACGTCCGATCGACCCGAAACCTGCATCAACAGATCCGGAATACTGAAAACTAGCTCCCACGCAACACCGTGACTTCGAAATCGACCCTACGCGCCGGCGGAAGGCCAGACCACGCGCCCACGAGCTGGCGGAAGGCCGAACCACTCGCCCACGCGTCGGTCATGCGCTGGTCACGCGTCTGCTACAGTAGCCACGCACCTGGACCGGTCCAACCCGGCCTAACTCGGCCTGACTCGGTCTAACTCAACCCGATCGATTGACTCAACCCGACTGGTTCACTCAACCCGACCGGTTCCACTCGACCCGACTGGTTCAACTCGACCTGAACCAGTTTGACTCGACCCGACCGATCATTGGCGACTCGCTGGAGAAGACGACCGGATCGTCGTTGTCTTCGTCGGAGTCTGGCCGGAGAAGATGACAGGACCACCGTCGTCGCCGCCATCTGGGTCGCCGGAATCCTCCATTTCCGGCCGACTTTCAAGTTTTCCTAACTTCTTCAAAACTTAACCATTTTTCTTGAATTTTACTTCTAAATCTATCTACTCGGACCCAAGAATCCAAATATGACCTTAAAAGATTAAACCCGTACCTGTTTTAGCCGAAAAATCGATCGGAAGGTTCGGTTCTTCCTTTACTCGGTCTGACGGCTCCCATAGTCCTCTCCTTCGATGGTTTGTACGGTTGTGACTGTGGGAAAGAGTAGAATTCGATTAGTGGAACAAAAATGGAAGTCTTGGCCTTGAATCAAAGTTGACTTTTGTGAGTTTTGGGTATTTGTCTCTCACGGTTTCGGGATGGGTTTGTGTGGTTCAAAGAGAAAGGATGAGAATAATGATGATGAAAATGAAGATATAATAATGGTTTGGGGTTAAAATATCTACCCCAAGTCAATAATTACCAAAATACCCCTAATAATCTAGACCCGTAACTTTAGTACACGAACTCCGTTTTCTACGTGCCACCTGTCTACGAACTCGTGAATTCAAGACCCACGCAACGGTATCCAAAACACAACCTAGAAATTTCCGAAACAAAACTTGATCTCCACGCCCTTAACAACCAAGGATAAAAACGTCTTTTTACAAAAATAATTACGTAAATCCAATAATTAAAATTCCGGGTTGTTACATTTTCTACAATAGTTGCCCCGTTAACTCGGTTGACTAGGAAATGGGTCAAGTTTGACTGGGATACTAGGTGTTAGCAGAGCTTTCAGGAGATAAAAATAAGGTTGACTTCTGCTCTAGTACTAACCCTTCCAGGTGGTAACGGGGGATTCGAGGTGTACAGTGATGCATCATTGTGGGGTATAGGTTGCGTGCTGATGCAGCATGGGAAAGTGATAGCTTATGCTTCCAGGCAACTTAAACCCCATTAGTTGAATTACCCCACACATGATTTGGAGTTAGCTGCAGTGGTGCATGCACTGAAGATCTGGAGACATTATTTGTATGGGGAGACATGTCGGATCTTTACTAACCATCAAAGTTTGAAATACTTCTTCACCCAGAGGGATATGAATTTGAGGCAGATAAGGTAGCTTGAGCTGATAAAAGATTATGATTGTACCATAGAGTACCACCCAGGAAAAGCCAATGTTGTGGCGGATGCCTTGAGCAAGAAGTCCATAGGTTCCTTGGCCCATTTGCATACGGTTTACCTACCGTTTCTGGTGGAATTCCGTAGAGTGGGAATTGTACTTGACTTGGATAGCCAGGGGGCTTTGTTGGCCAGTTTCCATGTGAGGCCTGACTTAATTGACCGGATTATTGAGGCTCAACTCCAGGATCCTACTTTGTGCATTATTAGGATGGAGTTGGAGGCTGGGAACAGGCAGGACTATGCAATTAGGGATAATAGGGCCTTGGTTAAGTATGGCCGGTTGTGCGTACCAAATGAGCTAGAGTTGAAAAGAGAAATTCTTGAGGAAGCTCATAGTTCTGCTTACGCTATGCATCTAAGAGGTACCGAGATGTTTCATACCCTAAGGGAACACTATTGGTGGACTGGGAATTGCAGAGTTTGGGAGTAGATGCTTGACGTGACAGCAAGTGAAAGCAGAGAGGCAGAAACCATACGAGGTACTACAACCATTACCTACTCCGGAATGGAAATGGGATCACATTACAATGGATTTTGTGTATAAACTTCCAAGGACGCAGAAAGGACATGACGGAATCTGGGTAATTGTTGATAGACTCACGAAGTCGGCACATTTCTTGCCAGTAAGGGAAGATTTCTAGATGGGCTAGTATGCCAAATTGTTTGTGGATGAGATCATACGGCTGCATGGGACTCCAGAATCGATTGTGTCTGACAGGGATCCTAGGTTTACCTCCAGGTTTTGGCGGAGTTTGCAAAAGGCCTTTGGCACTACATTGCATTTCATCCTCAGACTGATGGTCAGTTTGAGAAGACTATTCAGATTTTGGATGATATGAAGAGAGCTTGTGTACTGCAGTTTAAAGGAAACTGGGATTCGCACCTGTCTCTGATGGAATTTGCATATAACAACAGCTATCAATCGAGTATTGGGATGTCTCTTTCGAGGCACTGTATGGGAGGCAGTGCAGGACACCGATATGCTGGAATGAAGTAGGTGAAAGGAGACTGTTGACACTAGAGTTAATGGATATGACTGAGGAAAAGATTAGAATCAACAGAGAAATGTTGAAGGTAGCCCAGGATCGCTAGAAGAGCTATGCAGACCAACGGACCAGAGACCTTGATTTTGAGGTCGGAGATTGGGTATTCTTGAAATTATCTCCCTGGAAAGGAGTGGTATGTTTTGGTAGGCGAGAAAAACTGAGTCTCACTACATTGGGCCGTATGAGATTGTGGAGAGGATAGGACCAGTGGCGTATAGACTTGTTTTACCCCCGGAACTATCAAGAGTTCATGATGTCTTCCATTTGTCCATGCTCCGAAAGTACCTATATGACGAGTCTCATATGTTGGAAGAGCAACCAATTAAGCTGAGAGATGATTTAACTTTTGAGGAGCAACTAGTGCAAATTCTGGATTGGAAGGAAAAAGTACTGCGCAGAAAGATTATTCCTCTGGTTAAAGTGTTGTGGAGGAATCATAACGTGGAGGAGGCCACGTGGGAAACCGAGGTACTAATGCGGGCGCATCATCCACATTTGTTCCACTAACAGATGCAAATTTCGAGGACAAAATTTCATTAAGGGGGGTGAATTGTAACAACCTGGAAATGTAATACTTCAATTTTCGTAAATTATTTTGCTAAAAAATATATTTACCCTTAGTTGTTAAGGGGCGTGAAAGCCAATTTTGTTTCGATACAATTTAGGTTGTGTTTGAGTACCGTTGCGAAGGTCTCGAACTCATAAGTTCGTAAATAGGCGGCACGCGGAAAACGGAGTTCGTGTGCGGAAGTTACGAGTCTAGAATATCAGGGGTATTTTGGTAATTTTTGTAGGGGTAGATATTTTTAACCCCACTTTGATCTTATCTTCATCTTCATTTCAGTCTCTTTCTCTCTAGTTCTTGGACCAGTTCTTGGATCACGGTGATGCGAGTCAGTTAGTTTTCAACATTCTGGATCTGCTGGCGCAGGTTTCGGGTTAATCAGACGTCGTTTAAGGGTATTTTTGGGCATATGAAGTTGCTGCGTTTTTAGGGTGATGCGAGCGGACCTCCCGGGGTGTAGGGAGTTTAAATGTAGGGTTTTTGTTATTAGCCGGTTATCCCGATTGTTAATATTGACAGGCGATAATGCTCTAGGAACTTCGGAGGAGCGTACGACTCGGGATTGAGCTTGCATGGATGTGTGGTGAGTGGACTTTGGTTTGATAAACTGTAATGCATGCATAAAAGTATCTTTGAATAAAATGATCTTATGTACTGTTGTAACAATTTCCGGAATTTAGAACTTACTACTGGACATAGGTTTTCCATATTTCAGTGAAAATGTGTTTTGGGGAAATGGCCTGGTTTTTGGACTCTATTTTTATGTTGTCTTGATGTGATAATTATTGAGTCCATGCTTTTGGGTTAGACCTGTATTTGTGATTTACTAGTTTTGGGCCATAAATGATTTTTCAATGACTTTGGCTTAGCCCAAGAAAGAAAGATTTCAAAACACGGATTTGGTTTTCACTAATTTTCTGTCCCCGATGTCAAGGTTGCTCTGACTGGCGTTGAGGATTTTTGCTCCGCTGGTTCGTTGAGGGTTCTCCGACGCTGGTGTCGAGGGTTTTCTCCGTCGGGTCGCTGAGGCTGTCTACGCGTAGCACATGGTTCTGCACAACTCGAGGTATATCGGGTGTGTGGAGGGTATGTCGGCAACAGTGGGATATGTGTTAATGTATTTTGTGTCCAGGTCACTTTACATGATTTTAAACTCCTTTGAGGAAGATTTTCAAACCAAATTGTGGACCACAGTGTGTTTTTCATTATACAGATTTTGTGGGTCTAACCAAGTGTTTTTAAAGAAATATGAAATTCCAGTGGTTTTCAGATATCTTTATATCATATTTACATAAAAAGAAATGTTTATGTTATGCATGCATGGTTTTACTCGTGGAGGGGGAAAATGTAAGATTTCCTCGGAAAATGATTTTAAATGATTATTTTTGTCCACTCACAACTTTTGTGTTTTAAATCCCCTCCAGGCTATTGAATTGACGTGGGCACTTCTAGAGGCAGAGGCTTTAGATTTTCAACTGCGCATTTTACCTAAACTTCGAGTAGGATATTTAATTCTGTAATTAATTATCCTCCTAGATGCTCTGAAAATATTTTTGGACTTGCTGTAAACTTTCGATTTCATCGTTGGATGGTTGTTGTCTGTTGGAATTTGAAGTGCTATTTGATCCCTTGTCTGACATGTGGAAGACGGATAACTAGTCCCTAAGGGGAGACTCTACAGAACTTTTGGCAGAGTTCTCATAATTAAAATTTAAGGACTTAAGGGTATTTTGGGATTTTCCTTAGGTTGTTAGACGGGAGTCGGGTTCTTCCCGGATTTCGAGGGGAAATTCGGGAAGGGTCCTTACAGTGGGCGTGTCTATGGCAGTGGTGGTGGTTGAGGGGGTGGTGGAATGATTGAGGCGGCGGTATTGTTGGTGGCAACGTAGGTGGAGGTGGCGGCCGCGGTGGTGTGTTGGTGGTGGTGGCGTTGATGGGGTGGTGGTGGGGTGGTTGCATGGTGGTGGGGTGGTTGCGTGGTGGTGGTGGCGGCTGCAGTGATGGTCGTGGTGGCGGTGTCGGCGATGATAGGGTGATTGTGGTAGTGGCTAGGGTAGTGGTGGTGATGATCGTAGTGGGGGTGTGGGTGGCATCGGTGGTGGTCATAGTGGCATTGGCAATGTCAGCAGTGAGGGCGTCTATGGTGGATAGGGTGGTAGGTTTGTTGTGGCGGCGGCAATAGTGGTGGCAACGTAAGTGGAGGTGGCGGTGGTGGCGATAAAGGTGATGGTCGTGGTGGCGGTGTCGGCGTTGATTGGGTGTGACTGTGGTGGTGGTGTGGTGGTGGCGAGGTTGATGGTGGTGATGGTGGTGGTGGGGGTGGTGGTGGTCATGGTGGCGTTGGCAATGTCGGCGGTGATGGGGTGGTGGTGAAGGTGGCTGTGGCAGCGGCAATGGTGGTGGTGGTGGATGTGGTGGTGGGTTGGTTGTGACGGCGGCAATAGTGGTGGCAGCGTAGGGGGAGGTGGCAGTGGTAGTGGTGGTGGGGTGGTGGTGATGATGATTATGGTAATATTGCGGTGGCCTTTTACTTGGCATTGTATATATTTTGTTTCATTATTTTTTTTAATTTGTTGTATCCTAAAATTCAGAAAACATTAATTTGATGTTTTATAAAACCTAAGCAAATTATCGTATCCTATGTTTCATTTTCTAAATTCATTCTTCAAAAATCTGTTACCAAGCGCATTTTACAACTGTGTTTGTATCTGAAAAATGAAAACTATTACGCAAAACAATACCAAATAAAACCTTTTCTATTTAGTATGCCTAGTAAATTCCCATAATATTGTGAATTCAATCTCTACATATGATTATACTTCATATTGGGCCTTTAATGCACTTGGGCTTGCTGTAATTTTTTCAGTATCAACACCTAGAAGCCCTCCTCATGGTGAAAACGGGGGGCCGTTCTATTGATCAGGTATGAAATGTACTATGAAGGTATAACGTCTCAGTGCTCACCATGCTCAATCACTTGACTAACTTGACTAAGTGGCAGCAATGTGTAACCTTGAACAAAATTTCACAGCGATTCAATAATATGTTCGTTTCAACCTTGATTCCAAAAAGTTGCATATGAAATGATATGACAAATTGATAATAAAGGAGAAAATTTGGATTCAAGAGTTATTCAACCAGAACAATTTAGAATTAAGATTGAAATACGTAATACTCAAGCCAATTTCAGAAGCAATTCAACTAGAGCACACCTGAGCTAAGATTAAATCATGAAATCCATTAAAATCAACTCGTTTCTCATGAACACTCAACATTTACAAATTAACTAAATTTCATTATTTACGAAAGTCGAACTTGAGACTTAAAACATCTCAATTCCACTATAGGAATCCCACTAAACATTTGGTAGAAATCCTACTACACAATGAATAAGATTCCCACTATACAATAAGTAAGTTTCCCAACACCGTGAGCCGAAACACCACTAGACTCAGAAAAAATTGTAATTAGTCTTAAGAAAAACATGAATTTTTCTTGTTTCTCGTTCAACTAATCCCAATTGTTGGTTGAAGCGTCAAGCAACAATTATTCACGGGATGACACGTGTTCCATGCATGCTTGACGTAGTTTGCTACTCCCCAAAATGGATTCATCTCGAGTCCGTCCAGATTCTCAGGAAACATTTGGCTATGAAGTTGCCATGTCAGCGTCACTCTCTTCCACGACAGAATGTCTTCCACCCAATAATTTTCAAAGATTCCATTCTCTCCAAAAAATCAAACTTTTTATTTATTTTTTTGTTTTTTGTTCCGAGTCTGAATTGAGTGACTTCCATTTACTCTATTTCGTATCTACCCAAAGCAAAGGTTCAATGGCTCAATTACTGTCCCCTGTGTTCTCTGAAGCTCTTAAATTCCACAACCCATTACCGGATGCGTGCTCAAGAAGCCCATGGCGTATGTTAGCCAAGAACACCAGCAATCTGACTTTGATGGGTCATGGTGGTCGGAGGCGAAGAGGCGTTGGCAGGGTCAGAGTGGCAACCGAGGGCTCACCTTCAACAGAAGCCATGGCTGATGACTATTACTCCGTCTTGGGATTGGTATTTCTTTTAATTTCATCTGGGTTTTGTTTAAATATGCAAATTATTATGAAAGTTCAAATATTTCCGAGTTTTAGTTAGTTTAATATTCTTTTATGATTATGATGATTGTTTTCATTTCTTGACAATTGGGTTTTTGAGCAATGCTTAGATTTGATATATTTCATGTCTGATTATTGGTTGGTGTTTGTTTACTAGCTTCCTGATGCTACACCAGTACAAATAAAAAAGGCCTATTATAATTGTATGAAAGCTTGCCATCCGGACTTGAGTGGTGATGATCTGGAGGCCACAAATTTCTGTATGTTCATCAATGAGGTCTACGAGGTGGGTTTTCGATTGGACTGGAAAGCATTGAACTTTAGTTAATTATTTGATTGATACATTTTGTATACTTTCAATGGAAATAAAGCATTGCAGTGCAGGTGCTTAGTGACCCGGTGCAACGAATGGTTTATGATGAAATTCATGGTTATGCATTGACGGCTATCAACCCTTTTCTCGATGACTCTGCACCGAAGGATCATGCATTTGTCGATGAGTTTAGCTGCATAGGTACGCCTAAGTTACCATGCTAATTCCATCATAAATGTAACTGGATCTTCCTTTTCTTTTGGTAGCAAAAACTAATATGGAAAGGAGCTAGATGAACTCTTTGAAATCTTTGAGTACTGAAATTGATAGGATCTCTGTTATTGCAGGCTGCAAAAACTGTGCAAATGTGGCCCCAGATGTGTTTGGAATTGAGGAAGACTTTGGAAGAGCCAGAGTATACAATCAGTGTGGAAACATGGATTTAGTTCAACAAGCAATTGAAAGTTGGTATGTCCTCTTTCATTTGTCTTGCTAATATCATGAACACTTGTGATAGAAAAAAGTGTCAATTCCTTGTCTATTGTATTATATTAGCTGTAATATTCTGTAAATAATTTCAAGATCTAGTGCTCGTTGCAATGCTATAATTTAGTTAGCTTTGTATATTCATGGTTTACTCGTACGTAGAGACAGGATGCTCGTCCAAGATGAATAATGTTGCAACCTTAGCTTCTATTATTCTTCAAATCTTTTCCACGCCACCAATTCCTTGGATTTCATGCATGCTTGCTTGTCCTGCTCTCATAAACTTGAAGTTTAATAGTTCCATGCGGCTGGAAAATTATCAATTGCACTGTCCAATGTCTGCGAATTACTAAGATTAGTGACTCTTGATTGTTGATTACAAAATCTTCTTTGTTTCAGCCCTGTTGATTGCATCCATTGGACTTCTGCTGCTCAAGTATCATTGTTGGAAGATGAAATGCGCAGAGTAGAAAGAGTAAATGTACGGAAAACAATCATGATAATGTTTATTTTCGTCGATGTTTAATTCTAATCTGCACCCTCTTATCTTCTGTCACCATTTTGAAATCTTTGCTTGTGGACAATTTATTAGCTCCTTGGTTGTACTAATCAATTCAGAGTCTGTCCATCTGTCTACTGCAGTTAATACTTTTTCCTCTAACCAAAAAACAAAACAATAAGTAAATAATTCTGTTCACTTATCACTTCAGTGCTAAGAGTGTTTTGCGAATGGCCAGGTTGCACTGATGCTTGCAGGTATGGGCTCAGCAGGAATAGATGTTTTCAGAACGGTATGTTACTTTTCCTTTGTAATATACATTGCCATATAAATCAATTTTAATAACATGACTAAAAACATTATCAAATTACTTGCTTCAGCTGGCTTAGCTTTTGTGCGTTAAACTATAATTTGTGTGGTATTTCATAAAGACTGTAAAATGAAATAGAATGGAGAAGTTTATTCCTTGTAGCTCTTGAAACACTTGAGATCAAGAAGCAATTGAAAGAAGAATGTAGAAATATTTGTTACAGGTAGTTTGTTCTCAAACTTGTATGCCAAGATGATCTTTAGGATGAAATTGAATTTCTAGCCTATCTTCATTGTGGTGATTCTATAGATTACACGTTTTATTCATTTATGTTTATTTATGTGGCAGGCAAGTTCTCGATGGCAAAAGAGGCAATCAAAAGTCTTGGTAGGAACCCATTTTCTTTTACCTTCAACTAATCTAATGTTTTTGTGAACTATTTTCTCTCCAAGACATAAATATATTGGCATTTTGAATACCTAGATGGTCAAGCCACATGAAGTCATGAAATAGAAAAAAAAAACATCTAACAAATTTCATAAGAAGAGAAAAGTAATGGAAAATTTAAAATTCAAATGTCAACATGAATCAATTTTTTTTTTCTCTTCTGTGATTCTGCCAGAGAGATATATGGCAGTTCGAATATGAAAGTCTAGTCATGTCACTTACATAAACTCAGCAAATCCCTTGCTCCAAAGTTCTAATATGTTAATAGGGGACTCCAGTAACATGGACAACATAATATTTTAGTTTTGCTAAAAGGTGGTAAGACTAATATGGTGACTGAAGCAACAGGTAAGTAATATTCTCCCAAAATACAAATATGAGAAGTAAAATACAAGGCGTTAATCTGAAACGAGTTGCAAGGATTAATAAATGCTTTTCATCATAGAAAGGAATTTTAAGTAAAGTCAAATTTTGTTGGGAATAGAGGGATGTATTTAGGGGAAAGGGATGGTATTGTGAGGTAAAATATGTGGCTCCGGTTGTGTCAGTTGTATGAATCAAAGATTCATCTTTCGATATTCGGATCCGAAGAGCTGTCTCCGTGAAATTCCATATTTTTCTTATCAGAAGAAAAAAAATGAATTATGCTGCTGTTTCCTCTTGGCAATAAAATTCTTGATGCCCGCTTATGGAATTATTGAGGTTAAAATGAATTGCATTCTACTTTCTGGTATGACATTTCACAAATCTGAGTTTAATGCAGGAACAAGCAAAATTAAGGATGATGAAGCAGAAGGATTCACATAAAACGGAATCATACTGGGACAACGTTTGGGGAAGCCCTAAAGACTACCAAAATTCAGGTATGAGGAACCACTCAAAATAAAAACCAATTGAAAGAATGATAGTCATGTTTGAAATATCACCATACATCAGGATCATGATTGATAACTTACTTGGTGTGACATTCCACCCTTTCTTCATGTCTCACCATTTTACCTCAAGAATTTCCTGAGAACCAAATTCATTATGAAATACACCAACTAGTCTCCAAAAGGTTTGGACGTTGTGATTTTTATTCCTTTTTGAGGTCAATCAACTTTCTCTCCTAAAGTTCCTCGTCGCAAACCTTTCAATGAAAGAAACCAAAAAAACCTACTTGCAAAACTGCTTATGCCTCAAACTTGATCTGAACCTGCCTTGATTTCTTAGAAATTTTAGTGATTGCTAAACTTTTTTTCTTTTAAGGGTCCGTTTGGAATAATGTTGATTTAGATTTGGATTCCATAATAAGGCTAACTTTATTGGTTAGAGTATTACAATGCGTGCATGCTAGGATTTGACTCAGAAGAGAAGTGAAGAAAGCAAATGGATTTCAATTTTGCATATAGTCATTTCAAAACCCTTCCAATAGTACTACTAGTTATTTCAAATTCATTCACTTTCCTGTTTTCTAGTTTTTGTAGAAAATTTATCCTTGTCATCAAATCCAAATCCAAATAGTGCTTTCTTCCTTTTCCTCAATCAAATGAGCCAGAATCAACTTGTTTGTGTCTCTAGACGCTAGCAGATAGCAAAACTATTACTTTTTTTTTTCCTGCTTTGCTCATCTACCTGCCTAGCTACGCCAGAAGCTTGCTCCTTGTCCTAAATAGATGGTATTTCAATGGGATAATTCCTCAGACTTTAAAAGGCTTCAATATTGACTCTCCTTTTTGTAACCATCATGACCTGCTATCTTCCCTGATCACAAGTTCTCATGCCACCGAACTGTTACGTGTCTATTGGATTGGCATCTTCTGAATCTTCTTCATAATGGCTGTTTCGACCGCTGCTCATAGAGCCTTTGACCGTAAACATAGGATCATTCAAACTCACCATGAATTTGGCCTATAAGATGGGGGTGCTTCAACGTGTGACATTGCTTTCATGGTTTAAGATGGTTTATAAAAATCAAGATCAAGTTAAAATGTGTTTGTTTTGCAGAAGAGGAAGTGAAAGAAAGGGCAAGGAGAGCAGCTGCAGCAGCTCGAAGATGGAGGGAGTACTCGAGAAGGGGTGACGATAAGCCTCCCAGCTATAAACTTCCAGAGGCAATATCCAACAACGAAAACTGATCATTAATCTTTAACACTATTCATATTTTTACCATCAAATGTAATTATCAAATTTGTAATCATGTAAGATTTGAAGACATCAAGAATTTCTATAATCCGTATATAGTTACCATATAGTTGATATATACATTGAAAAAGAACAGGAAAAAGATGGAGAATTTATAGAAGCATGAAGTATGGTTTTGTTGCATCATAAGCTTCTTCATAGTTGAGGATTTTCTCCATGACTGGATTCCAGAGGATGCCAAACTTAGAAAGAAACCTGTTAAAATCTACCATTAGAGTTGAATAAAAATAAATCAAGGATTTATTAGTGTGAGTTCTAATTCTAAGTTTAGAGTTTAAATCTTTTTAGTGTTAAAAAAAAGTTAAAATCAAATTGTATTGGTGGTTGGAAGACAGTGCTTCATGCATTGCCACTCGATTTCCGACAAAATATTAACAATATCAGGGTAGTAAACCACATGGTACTAAATTGGCAGTAATAATACCAACAATATCAAGGTGGTAATTGTAATTGTACCATACATATTACGCCTTTGCTGGTTTCCTGACCTTTAGAGGGTAAGTTTGGATCAGGAGTTTCAAAATTCTATAGAATGTAGGCTATATTACTAAGAAATGAACCATCAACAATTGAATAGTGCTTGTAAGTAACTAACAAGGGATCACATGCACACATGAGCATTTACTGAACCCGAATTTCGGATGGATTAAACATATATGTTAGATTTATTATTCGGATGGACTAAACATATAACCTCCACACTTTGCCCGGACAATCCTTAAGAATAAAAATGTAAGGACCCTTCCCGAATTTTTCCTCGAAACCCGGAAAGAACCCTTATCTCGTCTGACAGCTCTTTTATCTCAAAATTTAAATACCAGAAATACCCTTTATTCTTAAATAATTTTTAGTAAACCTTACCGGTTTCCCAACAGAACCTCTGTACTTACTGACCACTCCTACCTGTCAGACGCAGGATAGTATACAGGTCAAAGCCAAGACCTCGGAATAGTGGTGGTCCAAATAGGAACACCCTCTGATACCAAATGTCAGTAGGTCAGACACTGCTGACATCTCTACTGGAATACCACAAGACAACTGACTAGTCAGATATTTGTGAACCAACAATAATTCGTCACTCTGGGTCACCGCCCACACCAACACACTGACCCGGATGACGAAGTATTTTTATAGGTTGATTAAGCCCATGACAATTGTCGTCTGGTTCATATTAGAGCCGGAAATACCCTCGGCTATCATATCGTATCATCAGCCGGTATAACCTTCGGCTATCTTATGACATCAGTCGGTATATCTCTCGACTATCATATCCCTAGCCACCAGGGTATCCCTTGGGGTGTGCTAGTCCTGTATCACAACTCTCTGTACTATGCATAAATAGCCTCGCGACCCGGCGGAGCCAAAACTCCTCGATGCCAGAGTCGGAGTACTCAACAAACCAACAGAGTAAAACTCTCAATGCTAGTCGAAGAATAGTAACCAATTATATTGAAGGTTCACCGGGTTCACCACCAATAGCGGATCCTGGCCCAGATCCTGGCCTCCCTTAATCAATGTTTATCTCGGAGGTTCACCGGGTTCTCCGTCTCAGCAGATCCTTACCCCGGTTCCTTGGCCCCCTCAAAACCGTATTGTTTGTATTGGAGGTTCACTGGGTTCTCCGTCTCAGCGGATCCTTACCCCGGCTCCTTGGCCCCCTCAAAACCGTATTGTTTATATTGGAGGTTCACCGGGTTCTCCGTCTCAGCGGATCCTTACCCCGGCTCCTTGGCCCCTTCAAAACCGTATTGTTTATATTGGAGGTTCACCGGGTTCTCCGTCTCAGCGGATCCTTACCCCGGCTCCTTGGCCCCCTCAAAACCGTATTGTTTATATTGGAGGTTCACCGGGTTCTCCGTCTCAGCGGATCCTAGGCCCGGCTCCTGGGCCCCCTCAAAACCGTATTGTATCCAAAATCAAGTATATATATTTTGTTTATCATTTATCACAAATACGATTTCAACTCAAAATCATGGACCCAAATAATTTCCACGTCAAAACAATATCAAACCGAATCCAACAACCATATCATGTCTCACAACACACTTTCGCTGAAATATTGGAAAACAATGTCCAGCAGTCATTTATATATCCCAGGAAATCATTACAACCATACACAACAGTATTTAAATAAAAGATATTTATACATGCATTACAATTTATAAATCAAAAGTCCGCTTACAAACATCATCCAACCCAAAATTCATGCACGCTCTAGCCTAAGAAACACCTACACAATAATGACCCAACTACCTTGACTTTCCGAGCTCAAAACCCTATCCACGGTCAATCCTTACCCCTGGGATTGCCCAACCAGCCTCTAAATGAACTCCTATGGCCTCGAAACCAACAAAATCTGATCCAGAACGTCCCAAAACCCTAGTCACGCGCCGCCGTGACTTTGGGAACAGTCCCACGTGCCGCCACGCGCCACCGGAAGGCCAGAACACGCGCTCACGCGCCGCCACGCGCCAGTCACGCGCCTGCTACAGTGTTCACGCGCCTGGACCGGTCCAACCAGGCTCGGCTCGACCTGACCCGGTCCAACTCGACTCAACCCGACCGGTTCACTCAACTCGACCGGTTCACTCAACCCGACCGATTCACTCAACTCGACCGGTTCACTCAACTCGATCGGTTCACTCAACTCGACCGGTTCACTCGACTCGACCGATTCACCAGTGACTCACCGGAGAAGACGACCGGACGACCATCGCCGTCACCGGAGGCTGGCCGGAGAATATGACCAGACCGCCACCTCCGCCGCCATCTGGTTCGCCGGATATTGCCATTTCTGGTCGATTTTCAAGGTTTTCTAACTTCTTCATTTCTTGACCGTTTTTCACGATCTACACATGGAAATTCATCTACTTTTCACCAGGAATCCAAATATGAGGTCAAAGTTCCGAGATCGTACCTGGTTTGGCCGAAAAACGGCCGAGAAAGTTCGGTTCACCTCCCTCCTCCGTCCATCGCCTACGGCGGTGCTCCCGCTCCAATAACTACCCCAAATTGCTCGTGGGGTCTCGGGGAAGATCCTCCCGACCTTGTTTTCGCTCGAATCGGATCAAAATCCATCCGATGAAAATGGGCCTTCGGTGTTCGCACGGGGAGGACTCGGGTAGGAGCGAGACTGAATGGACCAATCCCTCCAGGAGAGAGAAAAATATCTGTTATATAATTCCAACTTTTCCAAAATTACCAAACTGCCCCTGAAGCTTCTAGACCCGTAACGAACTCATCGGGTCTCCGTTTTCCACGTGCCGCCTGTCTACGAACTCGTGAGTTCGAGACCTACGCAACAACCCAAGAAAAATTCCCAAAAGTACTGCCAGTCAAAAAGTGACTCCCGAACCCGTCCAAAACTGAGGGTATAATTGTCCAATTCTCAAAATAATTTAATTTCTGTTACGGGTCGTTACAAAAAACTTCAATTAGGAAATCTGCATATTTAACTAACACCACATTATCATCATAATTCCAAAAGACACATAGATCTCCACTACGTCCCTTTGGTTCCACTGCATGTATACAGTCAAAACCAAGCTTTCGCTTCAAGAACTCGTATTTCGAACCCCTATTATTTGTTTCTAACAAAATTATAATATCTGGCTTGAAGAAACATCACAGTTCCGCCAAACTTTGAACTGTCAAGTCACCACCGATGCCCTGACAATTCCAACAACGAATCCTCATGTTGATCACAGCCCTCGGGGAGATGTGGACTCATCACCCCTCCGCTCAAGAGACTCATTAAAGGAGGTCCCGACCACCTGATCCTCATCACCGGAGAAATGTGAGCTTCAGTGCCGAGAGGTCCCCTCGCGGCCACTACCTGTATCTCCTTTAATTGATTCTCTTCGCTTGCAGCCAATTAGCATTTGTTCCACATGCGCCTGTTTTATAGATGGGAAGGACGCAACACCCAACCCTGCACCTGTGCCCATTCTTTCCTTAGTAGGCTGCCCTCCAAACCTTTTGAAACTTTTACAAACATGGTTAACTTGTTCAATAATGGGAGCCATATTAAATGGATCAGTCCACAAAGAGCTCTGCACACCACTCCCCTCCATTGTTTCCATTTCCACGCCCTCTATATGCTCCACTATCAGAGAGTTAGTCATCGCCTTCTCAACCTGATTGTCCCTAACCATGTCTCCCCCTTTGCTCATCTCAGTGTCCTTAGACGTTAAGATCCCACCCCCTGGGCCAATTAAACCAACATAAAAAAGCCTCTGCCTCTCCCTTGTTTCAAGCTCCTTTTTTTATTTTTGCAGTCTAATATGTACAACTAGTGCATTATCACTATCCCCCAAACTACAAATAGTTCCAGCCTGTTTTAGAGGAGAGGAAGCAGTGTCTGATAAATCAGATGATACACTACGCTTCCCTACCTCCACATTTTTTGTCTCCCATGATCTAGTGTTTCTCCTATTTTGTGAGTCCAGCAAGAAGAGGAATTAAACCCCACCCCCCCCCCCCCCCCCCCCCCCCCCCCCCCCCCCCCCCCGCCCGTTTGTGAAGATCTTAGCCACTAGTTTAAACTTTGCCCCCACAAACACTCCTTATGTCTCATTATTCCCAAGAACCGCTCCAATACGTTCCTTCTTCGGCAGTCTGAGGTTGCATCCTAGACGTGTCGCCAAGTCCTCCATCAGACTCACACACCAAAACAAAACTCGATACTCACATAAACTCACGCAGCCACCGTCTAGGTTTCACTCAACTCGTCTCACAAATCCTCTCGCTCATACTCTCTATTTGAACTCGTCTGTTTAAACTCTCGTTCTCACTGACCGCTTGGATTCCAATCACAGCAGTTCCAAAGATAAGGATCAATGCCCTAACCCTAGTCGATACGAAATCAAAATGCGGCTGCTAAACCCAAAACCCTAATAGAGACTCAACCTACTTACGAGGATTTTTTTAATTTAAAAATTACATTAGTTTCTTAGTAAATGCATAAAGTTAAAAATATATTACAAAATTATAAGTTCAAATATTACAAATTGTAAGTTCAAACTTATAACGTTAAGAAAAATAGTTATGACGTTTGTGCGACTTAAGTATTATCATCAATAACAACTTAAACATCAATGTCATTGTCAAATGTATCAAATTCAGTCATTATGTAAACTAATTTGAATTATGGATAATGAATGTATTTTTAACTTAATGAGTATTGAATACCCATGTGTAAACTCATAGATAAATTTTTATCCTTCTAAATTTCTGCATATTTAACCCTCCCAAAAAAATGCTCAGCAGTCTAATTCTTTCATTGACGTTCAGAAATTTAATTTAGTTAATTTTTGTTTTTCCATATTTTAATTAATTCTAGTTGAGCTTACCGTTGAAAGATTATTAAACTAAAAATAAAATATATAAATAAATAAAATAAAATAAGGAAACAAAACAACTCTTCATTGACATCTTCAAAATTTTAATTTAGTTATTTCTAGTTGAATTTACCATTGTTAGATTATTAGACTTAAAATAAAATATATAAATAAATAAAATATGGAAACAAAAACAACTTTCCAGGCTGCCAGCGGTGCTTCAAATATAGATGGCAGCTTTTCAGGATGCCATGTATTTTGGTTACCCCACCCAAAACCACAAAAAATTTGTACCGCACCCAAATCTTGTACCTTGCTCGACGCCAATCTAGCAGGTGAGTGAAAGTTCTCCCCTTGCATCAGCGTATGTCCTCTTGGTGGAATATAGGTCTTTTTCGATTTATATCTTAATTAAGAAAATTTTCATCTAGTTATCCAAATTATCAAAACATAACATTTGGAATCTCTTCGTTAGTCAATATGTTAATCAAACTGTTAAATGCTTAAATGACATTGTTGAGTCGAAATTATCTGCTATATTGGACTCCACATAAACTAAAATATAATATAAATATAAAAAATAAAAAAATAAAACATAAAAAATTTAATTTAATTTTTCAAAATTGACCAAAAAAAAGAAAAACAAAAAAAAACCAGAAGAATTCCCAGATTCCTTCTTAGCCTTAATTAATCACGTCCACCCCCCATACCATAAGAATTCCCCGAACCCCCAACACAACCACTGAAGCAATCCCCACAACCAGCGAAGAAATCCCCACAACCAGCGAAGAAATCCCCACAACCAGCGAAGAAATCCCCACAACCATTGAAGAAATCCCCATCCTTCCACCCCACCCCACAACGCATATCCAATCATCATCGTCTTCGACGACCTTCTTTAAAATCATCTCCGTCGAAATCGCCATCGTCTACATAATCGGAATACTCTGTCAATCATTAGCACATGAAAATTTCAACTATTTGGCTACAATGAGTTCTTTCTGAGACATTAAATCAAACAGATACCCAGCAAGCAACTTGTTAAAAGCTTTCAGCCAATCAAATTTCCCACCAGCAAGGCCATCAGAATCCCAAAAGGCCAAATCAAATTCTTTGCAAACAATCAAGAAAACCCATTAAACAACAATGACTTAATCAGATATTGACCCAGTAGAAGGAGAAAAACTTACGAAATGAAGTAGATGCATATATAGCGATGGCTGTGTAGTCGCTGGCACAGTCGACCTCCATCGCACAAAACCCAGAAATTCAAAACACCGTGAACCCAGAAGAAATTCTTGCTTCAGAACCTGATCGTCAGACATTACAAAGCTGTAGAACAAAATTGAAAAAAAAAAGGCCAATCACCATCGACCAACCACAGCATCATCAACATCATCCTTAGCATCATCAACATAATCCTTAGCATCTTCATCTTCATCTTCAACGGATTCATGCTTGTGGAGAAAGAGAGATACAGTGGGAGCTGGCGGCTGAGATGCAGAGAGATGTGCGACGGTTGAGTCTCGGATCTCTGCAACCCAGCGACCCCATGGTCCCCGCCGAATGCCTTTGAACCTTTTCCGGCGAGCCGCATCCGATTTCAGCAACTTCGACCCCGATCTTTTAATGGGTCGTTGGTTTTTCTTCAACAGCTTAGACAACCCAAAGAAGACGAAGAAGATGGAGGGTTTCACGAATTGAATTTGGGGAAGGGATTGGCCGCTTGCGCCGCGGTATTGGTGAAATTGATAGAGGGTTTCACCAAATGGACTCACTGGGCTTGGGCGGTCTTTTAATTGAATTTGTTTTTATTTATTTGTTATTTATAATTTAGTTTTTTTTTTTTATAATTTATTTTTATGATTTTAGTTTTTTTTTTTAAATATTCAATTTTATTAGTTTTTTATTTACATGGATTCCAACTCAGCATAAATAGTTTAACCAAAAAATGACAGCTCAACATTTAATAGTTTGACTAACAGATTGACTAGCGGAGAGTATTTAGATTATATGTTTTGATGGTTTTGGTACTTAGATGAAAATTTTCATAGTTGGGATATGAACTTGAAATGACTCCTATAATTTGAGTATTTTTATGTAGTTTATCCTAAATATTTTTATAGTAAGTATTGTTAATTTTTTTTTTTTTCAAAAGTTATTGTTCATTTGGGTTTACTACTTTTCTCATTCTCCAAGACTAGGGTAATTCAGAATCAGAATATAGATTTTGTTTTAAAAACAATACATTTTTCCTCAAAAAAAAAAAAACACTACATTTAATATATATTTTCACTATTTTTTAAACAGTTTTAGCAATGTTAGAGCAACATATATACTAATTTTAAGTTAAATTCTAATTAAAGTAGTTGGAAAGTTATTTTAGCAAACTGCTTTAAAAAAAACTTACTCTAATCGTGTTTCTATTTTGACATATCTCAAATATTTCATTATTTGTTCTAAGTTAAACATTTAAATATCCTCAATTTACAACAACAGTGTTCATAATATAATTTTAATATCCTTAGAAAAAATCATGAATGCAATTTGCCAAATCAATTTTAAATTTCAAATCAAATAGCAAGAAACAATGAAGAAGAATAGAAATCACAGACATTTGTGTTGATACATGGCAATTGGGAAAAGAAACCACAATCTCAAATCTCAATCAATGACCCAACACAAATTTAGGAAGATAGAAACCTATTTTTCTATTATCTTTGATAAATCTCAAATCTCAATCAATGAACTCAGCACAAATTTGTGAAAATAGCAATTCCTACTTTCTCTCTCCTCTTTGATAAATTTAAGAATCCAGAACCCTCAAAATATCAAGGGGGTGTATTCCATTGAGACTATCATAGAGTTTAAATATTGTCTCTAAAAGTTTAGATGTATTCAATTAGGACTTTTAGAGAGTTGGTCAAAGTTTGAGGGTATTCAATCTATACTTTTATAGAGATTTATAAAGTCATTAAAAGTTGAGGTGTATTCAATCATGACATTTCATAACTCCATAAAAGTTTAGGTGTATTCAAAAATATCAATGAATATTGTAGACTTCATTAAACGGAAGAGTTTTATAGAGTTTGACAAACATTTTAGTGTAAATTATCCTTTAGTAAAGTTTATTATTTGTCTAGTCTCCCCCTCTCGGATTTCTATAAACAATGTTTAAAATATAATTTGTGAATTTTATGTTTTTTAATAGACTCGATAAAATTCAAGTTTCCTATCGATATCTATTATCATATATTATTCTCTATATGAATTATAAGTAATTAAATAAAACAAATTTTACATGAATTATTTACTCTTTGAAGAAAAAAAATAAAAAATTGATAAAATGAATAAAAAAAAAATGCAAAAGCATGAATGATCCCTAGCGGCCCTAGTCTCTCAATTTCATTGATAGTTAGAAGTTTTATATTTTTGTAATTATTGTTGTAGTTTTAGAAATATATATATTTTTTTTATTTTAGTTAGAAAATTTTTAGTAAAAAAATAATTATGATTTGATTATAAAATTCTTCAAAAAAATATATCTCAAATTATATAACTCAATATCATTTTCTGCAAAACTCAATCACAATATATAAAACTCAGTATGACTCTGCAAAACTATGTTGGAAGTATATGTTGGAATTATTATTTCAAAGGCATTAATATAAGAAGACCCCAACTCCCATGGCGCATCACTTTGGTGAGAAAGTTGGAAGTATATGTATACTTCATTTGTATTTCTCTATTAGTTTGCTTCTTTCTTTTATTTTCATCTACATGTGATAGCAACACCACTAGAAAAAAATTAAAACAAATACATAACACTCACTTCATACTACTTTGTAGCGAATGTAATGGCTTATAAATCATGATAAGCTTCTTTGGATTCATTTCTTCCCTAGTGAATAATAGTTGATGCAAAACTCGGTCAAATATAACTGTAAATGTGTGGTAAAAATGTTATAGCACCCGTTGTGTTTCGAGAAGGAAACTTAGTAGTTGACAAATTAGTCAATTTAGGGTTTTTGTTTTATCTGTTGTCTGATTTAGTGTCCCCCTTCACAGATTCTTCCGTTTTTACATTCGGATATTGTAGGTATCATAATTTACCGATTTGTCTAACCTTCTTGATAAGGGATTTAACTTTTCTCATTTTATTTTATAAGTAAGATTTATATCCCCCTAATTAGGTGTAATTGTTTTTTTTTTTGGATAAAATTTCCCTAACTCCATTAAGGTTTACGAAAAAAAAGAAGACAATAGAAGTTCAAAAATCAAAACGTATAGTTTAATGGTATTCTTTCCTATATATTATATGAGAGTTCTCGGGTTCGATTCTCGTAAAGACCGAAGTCGATATCTAATGTACATATTAATGTAATCTCTCTTCCCCTATATCGAAAGGAAAATATATACTAGAATTCCACGTGAGAAGATTTATTTTTTATATATCCACGGAAATATCGACAGCAAAATTTATAGAAATATCAACGGAAATTTTGATATCGATATCGATATCGTTCACGCTTAATAAAACTGTTGGAAATTTAGTCCAAAATTTGGAAATTTTGAATGAAATTTTGAGAAAAACTTAAGCACCCAATAATGTTTATATACGACTAATAAAAATTATAAAATGACTTTAACATGATAAGCATATGATATTTAATACGATAAAATATGGTCTGATGATAACTAACAATATAAAACATTATACATAAAGAGAAATTAAAACATAATTTTATTGATAATTTCACACAAATGATACTTTACTCGTTGAATTTCACTAAAAATAAGTAGTGTGTCTATCAGATTTGAAATTGTATTAAGATCCATCTATCATGACACGATAGTTTTGGCGAGTGATGCTACTTGACCAAGTGGAAATGTATTGTTGAACATAGCATTCATATACATTAGTTTAGTAATTATTTCTGGTCATAATTAAGATTATTAAGAGTCCAATTATGATTATAAATGTTAACAAATCACACACTAATATTATTAAAATATATATAAATATTAGCATAAGTTTTAAGATTATTAAGAATTTAATTAAAATCTAAGAGTCAAAATAAGATTTAAATTTAAATTTAAATTATGATTTCAGAGTCCAAAAATTTATTGATTTGTTAACATGCCAGGACATATATGGTTAATGCTTGATTTTTTCAATGACATTATGAAAAAAAGGGCAAAAAAAGACAGAAGTTAAAGAGGGATAACAAGTAAGTTAGTAAAACGGAAGAAAAGAATGACCCAAAAAAAACAGGGAAGAAAAGAAATTAAAAAAAAATATCCTTGATGAAACCGAGGAAAGAAGCTAAGCGAACCAGAAAAGAGCAAAAGAGCGGTGGGTCTGGGTAGCGGTGGAGGGAGAAAGAGATTATTCTCAGATTGAAAGGGTTGCAGATAAAGAAGAAAAAGGGCTGAAGGAGACGGAATGGGAAGGATCTGAAGCAGATTCATGACTCTCTCATCAGTAAGACAATCTCTCTTCTCAGAAAAAGGTCAGGCGCCTGAAGAAACAGAAAAGAGAAACAAATTTCTACCCAGTCTTCTCGTGCTTATTCTCCTATTGAAGAGTAAGGGATGAATCAATAGTCAATTTCTTCAAATTGTCAAATCTTATCTCAATTTTGTTCTCAGATTGTCATGAATTTCTTCATATTCTAAAATTTTAAATTAATTTTTGAAGATCACTCCGAAATTACAGATATATTCGTTAAATATCAGCCAATTTCGATGAAATCCGTGGATATTTAGTGAAATCGGCGATATAGGGGAAATAAATAACTCACCACCCCGCCCTGTTTTTATATCGAGGGGTTGAAATACCGATATTTCGCGACGAAAACGCCGATTTTTTCATCCATGGGTGTAAGTAAGAAAGCCAAAAACGTTTAGTATGATCTGAGTGAGCTTCCCCATTCAGTCTTGGAATCCAAGGGATGTGAATCACGTTCCTCTTCACTTTATTTGTGCATTAAAGTTGGCCAAAGTTTCACCTTTAATTAGTAAAGGTGACACTTTGCTCATACTACAATTATGAAAATCAAATCTGTTGAATCAAAATTTGAAATGAGAATATTGAAATTGTTTTAATTATTTAAAAATTGTAGTATTGCTACTGCATTAAGTGCACCAAGAGAATTCACTACAACCTAATAAAAAAAGTTTATTACTCAAAATGCACCCAGAATAGGACGCGTAGTTTCAATTTGCCCTCTAACCATGAAATCGTGTCAATTTGTACTCAGAACTAGTGTTCTGTCAGCGCCGTTGCATTAAAACCTTGACACCTTTACTAACCCCGTTTACTAGAGGAGCAATTATGTCAAAACTAACTCATCTTCATCTTTATCGACAACCTCCGCCTCCTTATCCCAACAACGCATCCACAATCACCAATCCAAATCCGTTCACCCATCAACCCCATTAAACCCATCAACAACAAAATCAGGGGAAGAAGAAGAAGATAATGGTGATGAATTGGGTTTTTCTCGAACAAAAACAAAATCACAAACCAACACTTACCCATTAAAATTCAATTCCCACCCACCATGAAATTATTCAGAGGAAGATGATGGTGATGTCCGGCTGGGCTCGACGGTGCCAATGTAGAGGAAGCTAGAGGGAGGCAGCAATGGAAACTCTCTTTGTTCCCTTAGTCGGTAGCGACGCTTGTAGGTCTTGAACAGAGTCGTTAGACGGCGGTTGAGGGGATTGAGTCTGATTTGGCAGCGACCCAAATTGCAATTCCTAGAAGAAGGGCTTATCCGATGGAATGCTCGATGTGTCCGGTAGGGAGGCGGTGGAATCGGCGATGTCTCCGTCGCTGGATGAGGATATGAGCTTTCTGGATACAAGGGTTGGTGTAGAATGCTATGGTGAACTGCGGTCACTGTTTGAAGAGCATGGAGGTGAGTAAGGGAGAGAAAAATGGAGAAGAAGAGAAGAGAGGAGTGGTGATGATGGTGATGAAGAAGAAGAAGATGAGCTCTGAATAATTTCATGGTGGATGGGAATTGAATTTTAATGGGTAAGTGTTGGATTGTGGTTTTGTTTTTGTTCGAGAAAAACCCAATTCATCACCATCATCTTCTTCTTCCCCTGGTTTTGTTATTGATGGGTTTAATGGGGTTGATGGGTGGAAGGATTTGGATTGGTGATTGTGGATGCATTTTTGGGTAAATAGGCGGAGGTTGAAGATGAAGATGAAGATGGGTTGGTTTTGACATAATTGCCCCTTTAGTAAACGGCATTAGTAACGGTGTCAAGGTTTTGGTGCAACGACGCTGACAAAACACCAGTTTTGAGTACAAATTGACACGATTGCGTGTTCAAAGTGCAAATTGAGACTATGCGTCTTGTTCTGGGTGCATTTCGAGTAATAAACCAATAAAAAATACCCATATCCTCTAAATTTGAAATTCTATGACTACCCTAACCCAAAAACATGTCGGATTAGTTGATTATGGCTTAGAATTTATCTTCAAATTTAGCTCCACCCAAAACTCGAGGACTAAACTAGCCATAAGCCGTAAGCTCTCTCAATACCACCCTACCCAAACACCCCCTCCCCCTCTCCCTCCCCAAAATTAACTTCCTAAAAATCCCAAATCCTAAAGCTGTTAAACTCCAAACAAGTAAAATCAAAGTTTTTAAAAATGAATTCATCCTTAATTATAAGATAAAAATTAATTATCTTTTTATGTAAGTTTAGTTATTATTCTTATGTGTAATTTTCTCATATAATTAATCATTCTTATCATCATCATGATCATCCTTGCAATCAAACATATATATACTTTTTTTTTAACATTAGGATGGAGGATTACAATATAAATATTGGGTATCGACCTCGATATTTACGAGAGTCGAACGCGAGATCTCCCACATAACGTGTGCAGAGGAATACCATTAAGCCATAGTACTAAGTGGCCATAAGAAAACAATGATATTGACATATTCGAATTTTCTTGTATGTCTTTCAGCCAATAAGCAGTCCAAATGAATCAATGGTAGGTAGAAATAAATTTATCACAACCACTGAGACATTATCCCTTCATTTCATTAACATCAAAAAAATTCAGGAGAACCCAGAAAATTGCAGCTACACTAGTATCCTTTAGAAATAAAAAAAAAAAAACAAAACTCTATAACTATATTGGTACAAATATAATACAAATAAAATAAGGAAAAAAAAAATTAAATAAGTTTAACGAACGACTAATTTTTCAGTGTAATTGCAACAGAATATAATCTAGGCAGCTAACAAAGAAAAAAGGGGAAATTCAGTAGTGTTATTATCTTACAGTTGATGCAACAGTATGAGCCCAGGACCTGAGATGGTGCTTCATATCCTTACCTAAATTAGCATGATCTGCTGGAATTCTCCTCTTCATCATCAATTGCTTCTCTTTCTTGATCTTATTCCTTTGATCAAAAAAATCCCAAGCCTCAGAAAGATAAGGCCTTGAAACCACATGAACTTCATCATACATATTATTGTTATTATTATTATTATTTTTCCTCTGATGATCCTCATCTTCTCTATCTTGTTCCCCAATGCTTCCAAGTCTCTGCAAGCCCGGGATTATCGAAACGAGCTTGGAATCATCCTTGTCTTCCTCACTGAACACAAAGCCCAAATCCATGAAACCTTTAAGCTCATCAAATTCCAGCTCTGACATGCTCTTACTGCCTCCTTCAACTACTGATGATCTTTTTCTTCCTTTTCTTCCACTACCAACCCTTTTCGCCTCATGATCATCGACGCTTTCTTTACCCGAAAAAATGGTTTTCAGTTTGGTATATGGTGAAGAGGAGGGGGAGTAACAAGATGAACTTGTGTTTAAAAACTGGTCACAGCTTAGAGATCTAATCACCTTTAGGGCTGGGGCATTTGGTAATTCTTGGGGCTCTTCTTGGGCTAATTGGTCATTTTGAAAATCATTACTTCTACTACTACATGGGTTTGTTGCTGCTTGTTGGGTTTTTGAACGGCATTTCTGGCTAAAAATTTGATGTTCAAACCAGTATGAATCAAACTTGTTGAGAAGGAGAAGTGCTCCTTCTTCTTCTTCCTGTTTCGCAGCCATTTTTTTTCTGCTATTTTTTGAGAGGAGGTATTGGGAAAATGGAGATAAGAAGGAGGGGAGGGGAGGGATGCTGATGATGTAGATATATATTTATATTGGCAGGGGCAGGGAAGAGGCAACCTTATTGCCCCTCATTTCTGGATCATATTGCTTATAATTTGGCACCTTCTTGTATTCTTTATCTACAAGTTGCTTAGTGTTTATTTTTTTATTTTTTTATATGAATTGCTTAGTGCTTTTGTTAAGTTAAAATTTGTGTACATGACACTCAGAGGGGGCCTACCTCTCTCCCATATTTGGTTGAAAGTTTA
The DNA here is from genome assembly GCA_037349345.1 of Oemleria cerasiformis. Classification (NCBI taxonomy): domain Eukaryota; kingdom Viridiplantae; phylum Streptophyta; class Magnoliopsida; order Rosales; family Rosaceae; genus Oemleria; species Oemleria cerasiformis. The sequence goes on along the minus strand of JAZGTL010000286.1, from coordinate 8,375 downwards.
CAATGTTGATATTTCTTCTTACTTTTAAGTAAGACTTTAAATCAAAAAATTTGGAGAAACGCTAAGGAAAATGACGTTACTAGAAATTTATGTCAGATTTGACACTTTATATAGTAAAAGCTTAATTTTTTTTTAGGTAAAAGGAAATCAATGTTTTGGTTCCTTTATTTATTAAAAAACTAATGTTAAAAGATGTATACTTTACTACTTGATATAGACAATTATAATTAATGGTGAAAAAAAAATACAAATTTAATATAATGACAATACTAATGATTGAGATAAATTTATGAGCCTATATGTTATTCAATTTTTCAAAAGTAACTTTGGTATTATCTATTTTGAATACCCAAAAGTACACAAAGCAAAGACTCATGCATTCGGATTTTCAATACTTAATAAGTGAAGGTGACATGTTATTAGAAAATTATAAAGAAACAAGAACAAGAAAAGAAAAAAACTTTAGCATTACAAGAAATCAGGGTTGCCTGATAAGATTTTTCCTGACGAATGTGTTTCCGTCGCCTAAAGTACTCTTGCCCGACGAAAAGAAACATCGCCGAGAAAAAACCTGTCCACCCTGGCCCGAGGAACATGTTGGTAGGGCAAATGGATTCTTGGGGCAAGGTTTTTTTGGGGCAAAACAATATTTTTTTGGCGCATAATTTTCTTACGTTTTCCCGACGATTATTTGGTAGGGCAAGATGGTTTCGTGGGGCAAGTTTTAGGCGCGAAAAAAAAAACGTTGTTGGGGCCTTAAAAATAAGACTTTGTGACAGGGCCCTTTGCGAATTCCCCCTCGGAAACCGAAAAAAGTCCTACTCCCATCTGACAACTTAATAAAATTTCCAGAATACCCTTAAGCCCTTGCAATTAGTTATGAAAATTCTGCCAAAAATCCGACAGAATCTCCCCTTAAACACTGGTTAATCGCCTTCCACTTGTCAGACGAATAATCAAATAACACTCCAAATCCCAACGTCACCAAACAACCAACGATGTAATCATAATTTACAGTAAGTCCAAAAAGGCTTATCAGAGCATCTAGGTAAGTACAGAAAATTATAATTCCTACTCAATAGTCTAGGTAAATGCGCAGCTGAAATTTAATGTCTCTACCTCTGGATGTGCCCTCGTCAACTCAACGGTCTGGAGGGGATTTAAAACAAAGAAACGTGTGAGTGGACAAAATAATATTTTAAAACAATTTCCGAGGAAAACATACATTTTTCCCCCTCAATGAGTAAAACAATGCATGCATAATACAAAATTCCTTTTCAAACAAATCCATAAAGATAAGCCGAAAACTTATTGGAAAATCCATTATTTTTTGTAAAACACCGGTGGGACCCACGAAAACCCGAATAATGAAAACATCCCGTGGTCCACAACCTTGCTTTGAAAACCCTCCTCAAAGGAGCTTAAACATCATGTAAACAGACCTGGACACAAAAAATATCATAACATATCCCACTGCTTCCCGAATGGAATCCCGTGTCGTAGCTCGATATCCGAGCTGATTGACTGGGGTCCAAACCCTCCACACACCTGATATACCTCGAGTTATGCATAACCATGTACTACGTGTAGACAGCCTCAACGACCTGGTAGTGAAACACCCTTCGACACCAGCGTCGGAGAAACCTCAACGATCTGGCGGAGAAATACCCTTCGATGCCAATCAGACAAAATCTTGACCCTCGGGGACAGTAATTCAGTGAAAACCAAAATCCATGGCTTGAAATCCTTGTTTCTTGGCCTAAGCCAAATTCATTGAAAAACCGGGTTTATGCCCAAATCCAATAAAATCACAAATTCGGGTCTCAACCCAAAATCATGGACTTAACCGAAACCATATAAAACTCGAATCCATAAAGCCAGGCCATTGCCCAAAACATCATTTCCAAATAATTATTGAAAGCCCGTGTCCAGTAATAATTTAATAATTTTCTAAATTCTAGAAATTTGCCAAAAATAATACGTAACAAGCAAGTATATCAAATATACCTTTATGCATGCATTATAATTTACAAAACCAAAGTCCACTCACCAAACGTCCAATTAGTTCAATCCCGAGTCGTACGATCCTCTGGAGTTCCCGGAGCAATATCGGCTGTCAAAAGTAACAATCGGGATTACCAACGATAATTACAAACCCTACATTTAGACTCCCTAAACCCCGGGAGGTCCGCACGCATCTCACTAAAAACATGGCCACTTCGGACGCCCAAAAATATCCCTAAACGACGTCTGATTAACCCGAAACCTGCGCCAAAAGGTCCTGAACGTCGAAACCTTATCGATGCGTATCGTCGTGACCCAAGGGCTGGTCCCACGCGCCGACTACAGTACCTCACGCGCCTTCTACAGTACCTCACGCGCCTTCTCCAGTACCTCACGTGCTTGACTCGGCCGCTAGGTGGCACCACGTGGCTACCAAGTGGCCTCCATGTGGCTACCAAGTGGCCTCCACGTGGCTACCAAGTGGCATCCACGTGGCTCCACGTGGCTGCCATGGGGCATGCCACGTGGCTCCACGTGGCTGCCATGGGGCATGCCACGGCCGCCTCTCTGACCGAACAAGTCTTCGGAGAGTCACCAGAGAAGACGACCGCTCCGCCGTGCGCCGGTGTTCGTCGTCGCTGAAATCGCCATTGCCAGCCGACATTTAAATTTTCTTAACTTCCTCAAATTTTAACCGTTTTTCACAAATGTATAGTCTAAATCCATTTGTTCGAACCCAGGAACTCGAAAATGAAGTCTTTACACGAAACCCATACCTGAGTTGGCCGAAAAATTGATCAAAAGGTTCATTTTTTCCTTTCCTCGATTCGGTGTCTCCCGCAACTACTTCCTTCGATGGTCGGTACATCCTTGATCGCGGGGAGGAGGAGATTCTGATGGGTGGAACCAAATCGGACGAGATTGCCTCGAATCAAAGTTCAAAATCTTGGATTTTTGGGTTCGGTCGCACGGAATGGATGTGGATCGGGAAGAAAGAGAGAGAAATGAGGAGAATCTGAATTGCATGGGTTAAAAATATCTACCCAGGGCAAATTACCAAAATGCTCCTGAACATTCTAGATCCACAACTTTCTCACACGAACTCTGTTTTCTACGTGCCTCCTGTCTACGAACGTGAGTTCGAGACCTACGCAACGGTCCCTGAAAAATTTCCATATGTGTCTCCACATAAAAAGTGATTTCCGAGCCCCCTATAAAACTAGGGTAAACTCATCCTTTCCCAAATTAATTTACGAAAACTTACAAATTAAATTTCCAGGTCGTTTCAACTCACCCCCCTTAAAGCAATTTCGTCCTCAAAATTCTTACATGTTACTGGAACAAATGTGGATGATGCGCTCGCATCAGTGCCTCGGTTTCCCACGTGGCCTCCTCCACGTTATGATTCCTCCACAGAACTTTAACCGGAGGAATAGTCTTTCTGCGCAATACTTTTTCCTTCCAATCTAAAAGTTGCACTGGTTTCTCCTCAAAAGTCAAATCATCTCTCAGCTCAATTGGTTGCACCTCCAATACATGAGATTCACTGAATAGATACTTCCGGAGTGTGGACACATGGAATACATCGTGAACCTTTGACAGTTCTGGGGGTAAAGCAAGTCTGTAAGTCACTGGCCCTATCCCCTCAATAATCTCTTAAGGCCCAATATAGCGAGGACTCAACTTTCCTCGTCTACCAAAACGTACAACTCATTTCCTGGGGGATAATTTCAAGAAAACCCAGTCTCCGACCTCAAATTCAAGGTCTCTGATCCGTCGGTCCGCATAGCTTTTCTGGTGGTCCTGAGATGCCTTCAACATTTCCCTGATGATTCTAATCTTTTCCTCTGTCATTTCCACTATATCTGGTGTCAACAGTCTTCTCTCACCTATCTCAGTCCAGGATATCGGTGTCCTGCACTGTCTCCCATACAGTGCCTCGAAAGGAAACATCCCAATACTAGACTGATAGTTATTGTTGTATGCAAACTCCATCAAGGCCAGGTGTGAGTCCCAATTTTCCTTTAAACTGCAGTACACAAGCTCTCATCATATCTACCAAAATCTAAATTGTCCTCTCAGACTGACCGTCAGTTTGAGGATGAAAAACTGTACTGAATTGCAATGTATGTAACGACCCGGACCAGAAATTAAATTATTTTGAGAATTGGATGATTTTACCCTCGATTTTGGACGGGTTCGAAATCCCTTTTTGACTGGCAGTACTTTTGGGAAAATTTTCTAGGGTCGTTGCGTAGGTCTCGAACTCACGAGTTCGTAGAAAGGCGGCACGCAGAAAACGGAGTTCGTATACGAAAGTTATGGGTCTAGATGTACAAGGGCATTTTGGTAATTTTGTCTTGAGAGAAGATATTTTAACCCCAATCATTTTTACATCTTCATATTACATCTTAACTTCATTTTTCATCTTCATCTCATTATCCTCTCTCTCTGTGACACAAAAACACCCCGAACCCGTGAGAAAACACCCCAAAACCCACAAAGTCAACTTCTGATTCAAGGCTTTAGCTTACATTTTTTATCAACTAAGTGTAGTCTACTCCTTCCCACGATCACAACTGTACCAACCATCGAAGGAGAGGACCACGGGGGAAGCTGAACCGAGTATAGGAAGTTTCGAATCTTCTGATTGATTTTTCGGCTTACACAGGTACGTATTTGTGGTTTTGAGGTCATATTTGGATTATTGGGTTTGAGTAGATAGATTTAGACATAAAATTTGTGAAAAATGATTGAGTTTTGGAGAAGTTATAAAAGCTTGAAGTTTCGGCCGGAAATGGGGGATTCCGACGAAACCAGACGGTGGCGCCGGTAGCCGGTCCTCTTCTCCGGGTAGTCACCGGTGATCGATCGGGTTGAGTAAACCGATCAGGTTGAGTGAACCGGTCGGGTCGAGTTGGGCCGGTCGGGTTGAGTGAATCGGTAGGGTCGAGTTGGGTCGGGTCAGGTCGAGCCGGCCGTCGGGTTGGACCGATCCAAGCGCGTGAACACTGTAGCAGCCCATGACCGACGCGTGAGGACACGTGGGCGCGTGTTCTGACTTCCGGTGGCGCATGGCGGCACGTGACTAGGGTTTTGGGACGATCCGGATCAGATTGTATTAGTTTCGAGGCCATAGAAATTCGTTTAAGCCTCGATTTGGGCAATCCTAGCGGTAGTGGTTGACCGTGGAGCGGGTTTTGAGCTCTGAAAGTCAAAGTAGTTGAGTCATTATTGTGCATTTGTTCCTTGGGCTAGAGCGTCCATGAATTTTGGGTTGGATGATGTTTGTGAATGGACTTTTGGTTTATAAATTGTAATGCATGCATCAATATCTTTGATTTAAATACTGTTGTGTATGGTTCCAATGATTGCCTGGAATTTATAAATGATTGCTGGACATTTGTTTTTCAAATATTTCAGTGAAAGTGTGTTGTGAGAAATGGCATGGTTGTTGGATTCGGTTTTGATATCGTTTTGACGTGGTAATTATTGAGTATATGATTTTGGGTTGAACTATTTGAGGCGGGCCAGGATCCGCTGTTGGCGATGAACCCGGTGAACCCCCAGTATAAACATTGATTTGTGGGAGGCCAAGATCCGGGGCCAGGATCCATTGTTGGCGGTAAACCCGGTGAACCCCCAGTATAAACATTGATTTGAGGGAGGCCAGGATCCACTGTTGGCGGTGAACCTGATGAACCCCCAGTATAAACATTGATTTGAGGGAGGCCAGGATCCGGGGTCAGGATCCGCTGTTGGCGGTGAACCCGATGAACCTCCGAGATAAACATTGATTTGAGGAAGGCCAGGACCCCGGGCCAGGATCCGTTATTGGCGGTGAACCCGGTGAACCTCCAAGATAAACATATTTGAGGAGGACCAGAATATGGGACTAGGATCCGCTGTTGGCGGTGAACCCGGTGAACCTTCAATATAATTGGTTAATGTTTCTTCGACTAGCGTCGAGAGTTTTACTCCGTTGGTTCGTTGAGTACTCCAACTCTGGCATCGAGGAGTTTTGGCTCCGCCGGGTCGTGAGGCTGTTTATGCATAGTACAGAGAGTTGTGATACAGGACTAGCACACCCTAAGGGATACCCTGGTGGCTAGGGATATGTCAGTCGAGGGATATGCCGACTGATGTGATATGATAGCCGAATGTTATTCCGGTTGAGGATACGATATGATAGTCGATGATACTTGCCGATTTATATGATATGATAGCCGAGGATATTTCCGGCTCTAATATGGTTTGACGACGATTTGTCATGTGCTTAATCAGCCTATGAAAATACTTCGTCATCCGGGTATGTGGATTGGTGTGGGCGGTGACCTAGAATGACGAATTATTGTTGGTTCACAAGTATCTGACTAGTCAGTTGTCTTGTGGTATTCCAGTAGGGGTGTCAGCAGTGTCTGACCTACTGACATTTGGTGTCAGAGAGTATTCCTATTTGGACCACCACTATTACGAGGTATTGGCTTTGACCTATATGCTATCCTACGTTTGACAGGTAGGAGTGGTCAGTAAGTACAGAGGTTCTGTCGGGAACCATGTAAGGTTTACTAAAAATTATTTAAAGATAAAGGATATTCCTGGTATAAATTTTTTGAGGTAAAAGAGCTGTCAGACGGGATAAGGGTTCTTTCCGAGTTTCGAGGAGAAATTCGGGAAGGGTCCTTACAATGTAGTTCCAAAGGCTTTCTGCAAACTCCACCAAAGTCTCGAGGTAAACTTAGGATCCCTGTCTGACACAATCGACTCTGGAGTCCCATGTAACCTTATGATCTCATCCACAAACAATTTGGCATACTGGTCCATCCTGTAATCTTCTTGTACTGGCAAGAAATATGCTGACTTGGTGAGTCTATCAACAATTACCCAGATTCCATCATGTCCTTTTTGAGTCCTAGGAAGTTTATAAACAAAATCCATAGTAATGTGATCCCATTTCCATTTCGGAATAGGTAATGGTTGTAGTGCCCCATATGGTTTCTGTCTCTCTACTTTTACTTGTTGACACGTCAGGCACTTACTCACAAACTCTGTTATTTCCCTTTTGATCCAAGTCCACCAATAGTGATTCTTAAGAGTACGATACATCTTAGTACCTCCTAGATGCATAACATAGGCAGAACTATGAGTTTCATCAAGAATTTCTCTTTTCAACTTTGGATCATTAGGTAAGCACAACCAGCCATCCTTAACCCAGGCCCCATCATCCCTAATCACATAATCCTGCCTATTCCCAGCCTCAAACTCCATCCTAATAACACACAATATAGGATCTTGGAGCTGAGCTTCAACAATTCGGTCAATCAAGACATGTCTCACATGGAAGCTTGTCAATAGAGCCCCCTGACTATCCATGCCAAGTATAATTCCCGTTCTTCGGAGTTTCACCAACAACGGTAAGTAGACGGTGTGCAAATAGGCCAAGGAACCCATAGACTTCATGCTCAGTACATCCGCCACTACATTGGCTTTTCCTGGGTGATACTCTATGGTACAGTCATAATCCTTTATCAGCTCAAGCCACCTTCTCTGTCTCAAGTTCAGATCTTTTTGGGTGAAGAAGTATTTCAAGCTCTGATGGTCGGTAAAGATCGGGTACGTTTCCCCATACACATAGTCTCTCCAAATCTTTTGTGCATGCACTACTACAGCTAACTCTAAATCATGTGTAGGGTAGTTCAACGCATGGGGTTTAAGTTGCCTGGAAGCATATGCTATCACCTTCCCATGCTGCATCAGCACGCAGCCTATACCTCGTAATGATGCATCACTGTACACCTCAAATCCTCCGTTATCATCTGGAAGGGTTAACACTGGGGTAGAAGTCAACCTCCTCTTAAGCTCTTGAAAGCTCTATTCACACTCATCATCCCAGTCAAACTTGACTCCATTCCTCATCAACCGAGTTAACGAGGCGGCTATCGTAGAGAATCCTTCTACGAATCGCCGATAATATCCCGCTAAACCCAGAAAACTTCTCACCTTTGACACTGTCCTCTGTTGCTCCCAATTTTCCACTACCTCAACTTTTTGGGGATCCATGCTGATACCCTCAGCAGAAATCACATGACCTAAGAATCCCACATTGGTCAACCAAAACTGACATTTACTGAACTTGGCAAATAGTTGCTTTTTCCTCAGTATATTCAACACCAACCTCAAGTGTTTCTCATGTGCCTTAGCACTCTTCGAATATACTAGGATATCATCAATGAACACAATTACAAACCGATCCAAGTACCGTCGGAACACCCTATTCATCAAATCCATAAATGCCACTGGTGCATTCGTCAGACCAAAGGACATCACCAGGAACTCAAAATGCCCACAGCGTATCTGAAAAGCCGTTATTA